>SNQJ01S0033053.1:47497-60981 GCA_010110895.2 Picea sitchensis | reverse complement strand
CATATAACAACATAAAATTATATATATATATAACGATTGACATCAAGGATATACATCTATACTCCCTCGGCGATAAGGATTCATTTTAACAACCAATTAAATTTAAAAAAAAAAGATTAAATAATTTAAAAAAATAAATAAATCAATCAATTCTTAATGTCTAACTTTCGATAAAGCTCACAGATTTTTGATGGTCAACACAAGTAATACAAGTAATAGGTGGTCAATATATATAATTTTATCATATTAATTCATATTAGTGATTATATATATACAAACCATCACATATAACAACATAAAATTTTATATATATATAATGATTAATATCAAGGATATACATATATATTCCCTCGACAATAAGGATTCATTTTAACAACCAATTAAATTTGAAAAAAAAAAGGATTAAATAATTTAAAAAAAATGAAAAAATCAATTCCTAATTTTCAATGTCTAACTTTTGATAAAGCTCACAAATTTTTGATGGTCAACACAAGGTCAATATATATAATTTTAAATTGTTATATGTGATGGTTTGTATATATATAATCACTAATATAAATTAATATGATTTCTTATACATGTGAATGGGTATGTAATCATATCTATATATATATGTAACGATTAACATCAAGGATATACATCTATACTAAATTTAAATTAAATAACACATAATAATTTATAATTATTACATGTGTGTTATCTGCGCAGATGAAAAGGATATTTGGACTTTAAACTAATAAAATGTCTTCACAAATGCTTAGAAGAATTGAAAGTCAATTATTTAGATCTAATCACCCAACCCACAAAGGTAGTTACAATAATGTAGCACATACCTTAGCATTTATTTACCACGGCCAGCAATAAGGGATTCAATTTAACAACCAATTAAATTTGAAAAAAAAACGTTTAAATAATTTAAAAAAAAAAAAAAAAAAAAACATTTCTAATATTTAACCTTCAATAAAGCTCATATATTTTTTATGGTCAACGCATGTAATAGGTGGTCAATGCGATATCAATTGCTATATACCTAGCATGACAGGTATAATAAGTATTATATTTGAGCAAATGTAATGCTAAGGCTATTTTGGATTAATTATAAGGATGAAACAAACACAAATATAACTAGGAGTAGGAGGAGTAAGAGTTTAAGCTTCAGGTTGATAGATAAAAATAATGTGAAAAATGAAATGTAATGCTAAGGCTATTTTGGATTAATTATAAGGATGAAACAAACACAAATATAACTAGGAGTAGGAGGAGTAAGAGTTTAAGGTTCAGGGTGATAGATAAAAATAATGTGAAAAATGTATGTTTAATTTGAATGTATTGTTGTTATTCATGCAGTTTATTGTTGTTATTCATGTAGTTTTATTGAAAAGAATACGACCAAGGCACTTTATGAAGGAAAAATATCCTTCTGCTTTAGATTATCTCAATTATTCCAGTAAGATAGAGGGGGTAATTCTTTAATAGTAAAAAATTTAAATTTATTTTTTGAGAGTTCTCCAATAAAATTGAAGAATGGGACTAGTTCCAAGTACAATACTTTAAATAGTAGAGTGGAAGTGATTAAAGAAAAACTGATTTCAAAAATAGCTCAATGAATAAGTGTGATATTTGCAGAAAGGGCGGCATATTCTTATTTAACTGACATTAAAAATGAATGTAAAATGAAACATTGAAAGAGAGCAAAACTAATTCTTTTAAAAGATGTTTGCTCACGGCATATTTCATTTAAAAGAAACTTACATAAAAAAAAATAAGAAAAAACCAAAAATAAAAATAAGAAAATTTAATGAAACTTCCATATCCTTCCCCTAATTTCAGTATACCTCAATAATAAATATTGTAAATATAAAATTGAAAAAATAGATTTTGCAACAACAATATGAGACATAAACAATCTCAATTACAGAATCATCAAGTGAAACCACAATAAAAATTATATTATATTCAAAGCTTGAATGTTTACAGAAATAGGTTTTCATAGAAGTAAATCCCAGAAAAAAACTTTTAGACTTCAAAGATTGAAGTTCAAAGTAAAGAAATGAAGAACAAAGTATTACAAAAGTTGGTCAAATTGGGGATGACCAACTCCACTAATTTGACTAATAAAGTAACTTTCTTTTCTTCATTAATTGTGTCAATAACTGCTCCAAATTTTACATTTTGTTCTTTAAAAACTCTAATTTGATCTTTTCTTTTTCCAACTCTACTATTTCATTAGTCTCAATATGTACAGCGACAGGCAAATTCAACTTTCCTCTAAGATTCTGAATTTATTTATCCTTTTCTTTAATCATCGAGGATACACTAGATTTATCTTCTGTTGTGGTTTGCAAAGAAATTAACTTATGCTCCAGATCATTAATTGAAATCATACGAGCCTTGTTAGTTGTCTTCTTAATCTGTAACCGATTCTCAAGTTTTCCCATTTGCATCTTAAGCCACTTGACATTAACATGTGTTTTTATAAGATCTCTAGCCACTATGTTTCTTGTTTGTTTATGCCATTCAATTTTATCTTCAGGTGACAAATTGTTAAGATCTACAGTAAACCTAGTGGTCTCATACTCATTGGGCTTGAGATATTTTTTTGGTTTATCAACCTTTGGTTGCAAAATAGCCATTTTCAACATGCCTTTGTCATCATCAATAGAAGACAACAATATTGAGGAAGCAGAGCCTTTATGAGGAATCTGGGAATATAAACTTTCGTTGGTTTGTTTGGCACATTTCTTGCTTGGCTCCATCTCTGCAAAAACATCAGAATCCTTCTCAGCAACTGTGATTTCCTTTGAACCTTCACCACACAAGAATTTTCTTTTACCATGGGAATCATTGAATGTTGAAATGTGGATAATTGATACCACGGATTTTTCAACTTGCTTTAATTTACTTATTTCCTTTTCAGCTTCAAGATCCATTCTTTGTTTTTTAATAAGAGATTTTTTTGTGTGTCTTCTTCCATATGATCATTAGACATGTTACTTTGTACATCTTCTTTCTAAGGATTTTCCATTGTAATATCTACATCCATGTTAATTCCTCCTTGTGTGATCAGGGGATCAAATTTTGCTCAATTTTCAAAGTGCTCGGAATGCGACGAAAACAGTGTCATTGGGTCCGTCTCATCTTCTTGATTCTGGTGATATATTTACTTTGTCAAATGGACGCCGTATGAAGAAGATATCGCGATCTGTTCGCCAAGCCAAACAGGCAAAAATTTTAGATGCTTACTGTACCTGTCAGTACAGACCGTACGATGATGACGTGGCAGGGCCGTATAGACCGTACGATGATGACGTCGCAGTTGTTTATTGGTTGATTGTTGGCGAGTCGGGTGTTGACATGTGTCCTGTACCTGGCGAATGTTGTGAGGACACGTGGCCCAATCCGAAGGCGCCACGTGTCACTCATTTTTTTGTTCATATGGTTGTGTAAAAGGTATGGTGGAGTCCGCGGGGTTCGACCCCCGGACCTCCCACAATGCACAACGTTTTCGAATGGCCGCCCGACCGTTGGACCACGGGTTGGTTCTTATTTAATACATGGTTGTAATATTATTTGAACTTGATTGTTGTATTAAACGAAAAGGGGGGCGGGCCGGGGCTTAGCCCCGACCCGTGGTTTCATTCCACAACACATAACCGTGTTATATAATATATGTGCGCGGATTTATATGAACGAACCAAAGTTTTGTATTACCATATATTAAAATATGGCGCGCGTGGTTGTTAGTGCGTGGGTTATACCATATAACCACGAGTTTACATATGATCAAGAGCGCGGGCGGTTAGTTGCCCAGTTATAACGACTTAACCACTTCTTTGCAACGCGCGAGGTCACATGGCCATACGCCCAGGTGCCGAGGTGGTTAGGGGCTGGCGTGCCCTTAACCGTTCTACGGTTTGCACCGTTGGCGCGGTTGCGCCCGGTGCTGGGTTTTTGTGCTTACATGAGCATGTGAGCCAGGTTCATTGAAGAGGGGGTGCAAATTGTAGAACCAGAGACATCAAGCTTGAAGAGGGAGACTTCCAGGAGGCCTAACTTCTTCATTTTTCGACCGATTGAGGTGCCGAAAGAGCCCAGACAGGGATTTTGGGATGCTGGGAAGCCATTGGAGCAGTTGGTTTGTCAGTTTGAGCATTGTAAGACATGTTTTTCAGCACTTTTTGAGCAATTAATAATAATGATCCATTGGAAGCTGGACCAGGAGATGTAGCCCATAAGAGGGGTGAACTCCTTTATCAATTGTTGTGTTTATGTGCTTATGTTCAATGATTATGCTGTTGTCTATGTGTAATTTGCATAAGTAATCTTTTTAATTTATGTGTTGCAAACTGATCCTTTTGCTTTAAACACATAACATTCACTTGCAATAATTTTCAAGTTTTTCAAGTCTTCTTCATTTTTAGATCATTGTGTTGATGTTAAGTGTTGTTACTGAAAGATTTGTTGCACTTTTACCCAAGATTCTTTGTTTGCTAGCTTTTATTTTTCTGCATCTAAATGATGAGTATATTTGACACCAAACCAACTGCAATGTTCATGTCAAAAATCACTTGATAGGGATCATATTTCCAAAATATATATGTAATGTACTAGATGTATTATGAAAATCATAACATAATAACTATGATGAATACCAGCAGAATATAGAGAAATGACACATGAAAGAGACATGAAAAAAATGATGGAGCTTAGAGTGACTCGAGAGAGATAACTGGTAGGCCATGGGCCCCACACGCTTGAAAATTGTATAAGGACCATAAAACTTGGGAGCGAGTTTCTGAAAGTGTTCATCTTTGAGGGAAGTTTTCTTATATGGTTTCAGATGAAGAAACACATGGTCCCCTTTAGCAAATTGATGTTCTAAATGGCCCTGATATGCTTGTTTCTTCATGTGATTCTAAGCCATGACCAAATTTTCTTGGAGGGTATAGAAAATGTCCACTCGGACTGTAAGTGTGTGGTTGACTTACTAAACCTTGGATACATTAGGCAGGTAGGAGAGAACATATGATGGCTTTTGACCGTAGACGATGGGAGTCATGCAAGTGGAAGTCATGGTAAGATGTGTTGTACCACCATTCAACTAGTGGTAACCACTGAGCCCATTGAGTTTGTTTGTCAAATGAAAAAAACTACAAAAAAATTTCCAAGCAGTTGTTGACAACTTTAGTTTGTACATCAGTCTGAGGATGATAGGTTGTACTAAGATGCAATTGGGTTCCTTGGAGCTTGAAAAATTCTTGCAAAAAATTGTTGGTGGAAGTTGGAACATGATCAAAGACAATAGAGTGAGGCATGCCATGGACTTTGAAGATATTTGTTGGGCCCTCCATTTTTGGAAATACTGAAGTTTTGGGGAAAGCGACAGATGCCAGCTGGAAGATGAAGAAGCGGTGAAAAACAATTAGAAGAACGGAGAGCTAACTGAAAGTATAACACTAGTGAAAACAACCAAAAGCGCCATGCAGTATCTAGATGAGCAGTGAAAAAGGCCAAGAGCATCCAACGACAACAGGGAAAAGCCGAAAAAATAGCGGAAAAAAAAAATCCAAGAAGCGGCTAAGGGAAAAGTATAAATATGGAGTTAAGTAATGGGAAAAGGATTGGGGTTTTTACTGTTGTTCTTGCTACTATAATGGTCTCTGTCAATAGTCATGTTGCCTTCACAACACGATCTTGAGTCTCTAATGAGTGATGTGATGTTGTATCTTGTTGCGCAAGAGATTGTATTGGAGATCTATGATGTCTAAAAATTTTGGAATGTTGGAGCTGATAATATAAATATGTGTTTGGGCTCTAAAATTTCTTGTTGTAATGATCTCATAGGATGTGTTTGAATCTATGGTTTTGTCACGTAATTGTTTCTTTCTTGTCTAGTTAATTATTCGATCATCGTTTATGGATATCTTTAGGATCTACTACATCTCTCTAATTGATGTTAAGGTAGATTTGATGTTCTGTTCTCTCTGACTCACTTCATCATCCAAGTCTCGGATATGCCTCAGGTGAGACTTATTTCCCTTGCGGAATGATGAATATGTCGACATATCTAGACTAGAGTGGTGTCTTTTGTTGGCAACCTTAGAGAACCCTGGTCTCAATCTTGTGCCAACAAATGGTTCTATTGTCGGGACCTGAGCTTTAAAGTGCATTCTTAGAGGATTTTTCATTGGATTTACAAATCTGATGTTAAGAACTAGTGGGAAAGAAGGTGTCACCCGTTTATACAGTAGGAAGCGGGATTGCGGCACATAATTTTTTAGGGTTGTGAAAAGTACAGTGTTCTATTTAGAGCCTACTAGTGATTTGTATGAAATATTTTAGATTAGATTCCCCGAAGAGGTATTTCAGTGGTTAGATCACCTGCAAGAAGCACTAGAATACAAAGATTGGGTCAAAAGGAAATACAACTGGACCATTGAGTGTTTGGAAGCTCTTCACCATTTATATCATTTGATCTCTCGTGCTATGGATTTTTGGGTGCAGATTTTTCTAGAGGGTTATATTATTGAATTTGTTGTAGAGAACCACCAATCTTTTTCCAGAGAAAAAATTGTATTCAAAGAAGGATCCAAAGGAAAAAATGTTGCAGTAAATCCTCTTATGGATCAAGATTTTACTAGTAGAAGAAGGAATGCTACCTATTCCTTCAGCTAACATGGTAGCATAAACCCCAGGGCTTGGGGGAGGGTGATTTATGAGAGGGTTCATGAGTTAGGTCAAGAAATATTTTTTGGTAGATATGGGGGGGCGTTCTAAGAAAAGTGCAAGGAAAAAACAAGCTCAAAAGAGGGTTTTTGTTCTTGAAAGAGGTGGCAAAAACAGACGAGAAAAGTGATGAAGAGGTCTGATCAGTCGCGTAAGGAGATCGGATTTGAGAGTAGTCATAGGAAAGAGTTAGAAGAGTTATGGGAGTTGAAGAGACGAGGAAGGTTCACCAACCGATGGTTGAAGGAGAAATTTGGTGAACGAGGTGAAGGTTATAGAAGAAGCATACAAGAGGAAGGAAGTTCAGAAGCGACGGATGAAAGAGTAAGGATAAATTCCCCCACTAAGGAAGAATACTCAATTGGAACCCCTGAAGTTGCGAGAGAATCGTAGCCTGCAACACCAGAAGATGTTGGATTGCATCAAGTTATGAACACAACACTACAAATGAATGAAACCCCCCAGATCAAATAATTTTTCTCTGGAGGTAAAGGAACTAGCCTTGAATCACCCATTCCCCCAGCACCATCTATAAATCTGGTAATTTCTACAACAAATCTTTCTGTCAATTCTGTTATTTCTAATCCTTCAAGTCCAACGAGTTCAAGTAGTAGTAGTAGTGGAAGTGTGTAAAGTTTTTCATTTATGTCACAACCAGGACAACCAGGTTTCATTTTAGTAGGGTTTCCAAATCCCTCGATGGTGAATCAATATGCAGGATCTCTCACCCAATACTTTGAATTTTGGGGTAAAGGTGATGAGGACGTTGAACAAAACTGGTTTCTATGTGAATCCATCTGGAGGTCTCACAGAACTTTAGATGTGAACAAGTTATTTGAGTTCCAGACTACCTTAAGAGGTCAGGCTATTAAGTGGTACATGAAGGAAATCGAGCTAGGGGCTCAAGGGCAAGCATTCACGCTCGCTTAGGTGAAGCAGATATTTATAGCGGAATTTTGGTTTCCACAGTCATAACAACAAGATCTCTCTGAGTTGCAAGGGATAAAGTAGAGGGATGGTGATTCCGCTTGGGAAAACAACTAGAGGTTTAAAGATGTGATAGGGAAATTAGCAAACCCTATCCATGAGGATCATTAGAGATAATGGTCCATTCAAGGGTTGTTACCTTTGACATGTATTCCTCTAACTCAACAAAGGATAGCCACTTTGGGACAAGAAATGGAGCAGGCTATGAAGATTGAAGTTATGGCAGGTTGTCTAGGGAACTTAAGAATCATGAGGCCTCTGGAGGATGCTAATATTGTGCAATTGCAGGGCCAAGACTATGTGTTAACTGATAAAATTTAAGAATTAACCCTTCTAAAAGTAGGTCGAACATAATTATGGTGTACGGGTTGTTACACTTAAGGTCATCTGGCTAATGTGTGTCTGAGACTAAGGAGTATAGGGCCCTCTAATATAGAAACTCCGACAGTTGGGCCAGCGGTAGGATTTGCGGAGGTTGTTGCTACAACGTCATTCCATGGGCATGTTCAATACCATGCCTTCCCAAATAATCAAGGAGGTCAGAGTACCGAGTATTGTGAGATCTGCAAAACTCATGGGCATTCTCTGAGGCATTGTTCAATTTTACAGAAGTATACCCATGTGTCAAATACCATGTATTGTGAATTTTGTGGCTCACATTCGCACAACACTAATCAATGCAAATATTTGGATGCACTCGCAGACAGAAAGGATCGATCTGCATTCAGGATCAATGAAGGACCTTGACAACCTGGAAGGGGTGACATAGGTGGAGGACGAACTAGTGGAAGAGTACCAATTTGCTACTATAATTGTGATGAGCAAGGCTGCTTGGTGAGAGATTGTCCTCTTCCAAGAAGACCTTGGTGTGCACATTGCAGGAATAACACCCATTCTACAGAATATTGTCCAGACATTATTGCGAGATGGAAATATCGTGACAAGCAGTGAGGTGCCAACTTGATAAATTTTGAACCTAGAACTATAGCTAACAAAGAGGGGGCTAATATTAATATCGTCGCTAGAGGAGGTGAAAAAAAGGTGCAAACGCATAAATTCCACATCAACTAAAAATCCAGAACGCCATCCCAGAAAATACCAAGTATGATCCTATGAGACAAAAGGAATTGTTTAAAAGTGCAGTTGAGATGTTTAAATAGACATGAATTTGTCCAACACCTGCAGTTGCGGATTCAATATTTAACCCAAATCCTCGATAGCCAAAGGCTCCCAAAGGTTCATCTGCTCAGATAAACCCCTCAAGAAAAGAACAAAAGGTTGTTGATCTATGGCTGAAACTATTTTCTGATATACTGGATGATGAAAAACTTACTAGGAAGTTTCGGAATACAATCAATTTGGCATTGGGAGCTTAATCAAACCCAAAGGAATATATTTCCACAAATATTCCATAAAAGAATGTAGGTAGAACCTAGAGAAGGAAAACAAGATCTAGAAAGGAGTTCAAGTTGAATGTTCACATCGATGATTATGAGATCATGGATGTTATGTTGGATTTGTGATTTGATGTCAATATATTGCCAAAGAAGGCTTGGGAAGCAATGGGAAATCCCAAGCTTGTATATTCCCCTACTCAGTTGTGGATGGTGAATCAATACTGCATCTATCCTATGGAGAGGTTGCAAAACATTGAAGTAGACTTGGTTAGTGTAAAAAAAATATTTGATTTTGAAGTGATTGAGATAATGGGAGAGAAGGATCCTTATCCATCTTTGTCAGGCATTGATTGGGCCTACGAAAACTATGATCCAATTGATCTTAAGAAATAAACTATGACCTTTGAATGTGACGACATGAAGGTTACTCAACCACTATATCCTTATCAAGGTCCAAGATACACCAAACCAGTCAATGATAATATGGAGGGAGACGTCATAGATCAATTGTATGCTCTTACTATGGGAAAATGAGTAGATTACATTAATCCCACTGTAGATGGATCTATAAGTTGGAGAAGCATTCAGTCGGTGGATGAATATTTTGAAGCGACATTTGACAATTGGAAACAAGGGAGGTATGAACATTTCTCCAAGCGTTGCACACCTTTCAGAGCAGTAAGGTAGATTGGAATGGAAATCAAGGAGTACACAACATACGGTGTTACCTCAGATCTGCACAGTTTTCTCATTGACATGGAGGGTAAGGTTGCGGCCGAACATAGAATCTCAACATTTGACCTAGCCCTAAAGTCTTCTCCAACCAAGTAGTGGGATACTCACAAAGGAACTCTCTCTTCTTGGGATGAAGTCAAGCTTTCTATCCAACATTGTTTCCTTCCGCTAATGCAAGTAAAACATCTAGGACAAGATCAAAAGAAAAAGAGTTAGATGTTATCCTTGGAGATATATGATGGTTAGTCTAACCCAGTTGCACACATTGTGCATTGCCTAAAAGTACGAAAAGTTGCACAAATTCCCCTTTATATGTGGACGCATCAATTCTTCCACTCTTTGGGAACAATTCCCAAGGCATGGTACGTGCATGAGAAGATAAGAAGACAAACAACATGTGAAGACACTTGAGAATCAATTATGTCACAAATTCTTGTTTTATGGTAAGACTCCCGAAATCCTAGTTGTGCTCCAACAAATCAAGAAGATGTTGTTTAGTACTGAATTTAAGCTTAAATATCCACTTATAGTCTGTTATGAGCATGGACACTTGCTTGAGTATAGCTTGTATCCTTCCCTTGTGATAATACCTGTGGCTTGTAGCAAAGTTGATAAGGACCCTAGAGATCATGAGGAGTTGGAGGAGCTCAGACATTTAACCTTTAAGGAATCCACAAGAACAAGAGAAGTCAAGGATACCATGTCAGGTGATACCAGCAACTCATACACTCAGCCTTTTAAGTTGCGGAAAGTGAATATTGAGAATGAGGAACATCCTAAGATGACATCTATAGGAGACTATTGGGATGAGTGAATAATTACATAGATCTAGGATCTGTTGCAGGAGTATGAATATCTATTTCCTAATATTTTTTCAAAGTTGAAGCGTATTAAGGGAGATTTAGGAGAAATCAAGATCGACTTAAAACCTGAGGCTAAGCCAGTCAAACACAAACTGTACCATCTGAATCCTCGAGTCAAGGAGAAGGTTAAGAAGGAGATCGATAGAATGTTAGCAACCGGGTTGATTTTCCCTGTGGATGAGGCCGAGTGGATTAGTCCCATTGTGATACAGAGTAAGAAGGGTACCGATGATATCAGAGTTTGTGTCTACTACAGAAGCTTGAAATTACCTTGCATACATGATCATTTTCCAACTCCTTTCAGTGATGAAGAACTAGATCAGGTGGTTGGAAAGGAAGCATACTCATTTACAGATGGATTCTCAGGTTGTCACCAGGTTAGAATCATAGAAGAGAACAAAATAAAGACTACCTTTAAAAATCAGTGGGGTTATTTTTCTTATAATGTTATGCCCTTTGGACTAAAGAACACCCAGTTGTCTTCTCTCGAATAGGTATTGCCTCATTCCGCGACTTTATTCACAAATTCCTTGAAGTATATATGGACGATTGGACCGTGTAGAGACTATTGAAGGAGCACACAGGCTTACTATGATTAATGTTCAATCATTGAAGACAACTACAAATCTCTATGAACCTAAAGAAGTGTACCTTTTGGAAATATGTTGGGACATATAGTATGAAAGGAATGGCTTTTGCTTGATCCTGCTAAGGTTGTTGCGATATTGAATATACCTCCTCCTACGAATTCCAAACAATTACGGTCAGCGTTGGGTCACACTGGATATTATCGCAAATTTATCAAGAATTATGCCAGCATAATTGCCCCTTTGGAAAAGTTGTTGAAGAAATCCAAAGCCTTCAGTTGGAAGCTAGAGTGTGATCAATCATTTGACACCCTCAAAGAAAAGTGGACTATTTCCCCTATTATGATATATCTGAATAGGAAGGTCAAATTCCATGTACACATCGATGCTTATGGCATTGCTTTAGGTGCAATCCTTGCGCAACCTAGTGAAGGGAATATGGATCATCCCATCTATTTTTCTAGTAGGAATTTTTCTCAGGCCGAGTGCAACTACATTTCCACTGAAAGGGAAGGTTTGGAAATGGTTTATGATTTGCAAAAAATTAGATATTATTCGTTAGGAGGTCATTTTAAATTCTTTACTGATCATTCCACTCTGAAATATATGGTCAATAAGCCTATGTTAGAAGGAATAATTTGTAGATGGTTGTTGTCGTTTCGGGAATTTTCCTTTGAATTCATTGTCAAGCCAAGAAAATTAAATGTTGGTCTCGATCATCTATCTCGATTAGAATCAGGAGAGAGTGGAAAATTTGTATACGATCAGCTCTGAGATGCATATATTTTTAAGATTGATACTATCCATGATTACCTTTCTGACATTGTGTTGTTTTTCACTATTGGTACTATGTATGATGGGTATTTTGCAACTCGGAAGAGGCACCTGGTGGTCTATGCTTCATACTATCAGTTGATTGCATGTCATTTGTATAAGTTGGGATTGGACAACATTCTTCAAAGATGTGTACTTGATCATGAACGATGAGAGATCTTGTGGGAATGCCACAGTGGGGTTACGAGAGGAAATCTTGGAGGGGAAACGACTACCCAAAAGATACACAATTAGGACTATGGTGACCGATTTTTAATAAAGATGCCAAAGGTTATGCCTGGGCCTATGATGTTTGTCATAGGGTCAGTAAGTCATCGCACAAAGATGAGTTTCCCTTACATCATGTTTAGTCTCTTCAAGAATTTGAGAAATGGGCATTTGACTTCATCGGATTGATCAATACACCAACCAAGCACTCAAAAGAAAGATGTATCATCATTGCTATCGACTATCTCACATGTTGGACAAAGGCAGAACCGGTCCAAGATTGCTCTACATATACAATTGCCATATTTATTTTTGATAACATCATCACTCCATTTGGATTCCCTCAGAGTTTGACCAGTGATCAGGGTGCACATTTCATCAGTGAGATTGTAGCCACTCTCACCTGCGAGTTTCTAATTCAACATCAGAAAAGGAGCCCATATCATCCACAATCAAACGGTATTGTTGAAGCCTTTAACAAGATTCTGGAGAGAGGGTTAACCAAGGTATGTTGCACAAATAGGGATGACCAAGATGAAAGGGTTCTAGCAGTCTTATGGGATTACACAAGTACTACAAAGAAATTTCATAAGTATAGTTTGTTCCAACTGGTTTATGGAAAAGAAACATTCATCCCCATCGATTTTATCACTTTGATCTTATACATTGCAAAATTAACTCATATGACGGTTGGAAAATCAGTTGTGGAACAAGTCATAGAGTTGTTGGCATTGGACAAAGCTAGAATTCTAACAAATTTTCATTAGACTGTGGAAAAGGCTAGGCAGAAGGCTTGGCATGATAGGCGTATTAATACTAAGTCTTTTGTAAAAGGTGATCAAGTTTTGTTGTATGACAGTAAGTATCAAAAGCATACAAGGAAAATGAAAATGCATTGGCTTGGACCCTTCATAGTCGCAAAAAATTGGGACTCTAGAGTTGTCATACTAGCACAACTAAATGGTATTCTTTGCCCAGGTTGGGTGAATGGTGCATGCCTGAATCCCTACATTTTTGCTCACTAAGATAATTTTCGCAGCACTCCTATCATAGGGAGTGAATAAAGTAGGTAGGTTTTTCAATTGTTTGTTGTTTCTCATTTTCATCAATAAAATGGTGACATATCCAACTATCACTTGTCCTAGAAT
>SNQJ01S0033053.1:34712-47487 GCA_010110895.2 Picea sitchensis | reverse complement strand
TGATAATATAAATATGTGTTTGGGCTCTAAAATTTCTTGTTGTAATGATCTCATAGGATGTGTTTGAATCTATGGTTTTGTCACGTAATTGTTTCTTTCTTGTCTAGTTAATTATTCGATCATCGTTTATGGATATCTTTAGGATCTACTACA
This sequence comes from Picea sitchensis, assembly GCA_010110895.2. Classification (NCBI taxonomy): domain Eukaryota; kingdom Viridiplantae; phylum Streptophyta; class Pinopsida; order Pinales; family Pinaceae; genus Picea; species Picea sitchensis. The sequence goes on along the minus strand of SNQJ01S0033053.1, from coordinate 47,334 downwards.
TCTCTCTAATTGATGTTAAGGTAGATTTGATGTTCTGTTCTCTCTGACTCACTTCATCATCCAAGTCTCGGATATGCCTCAGGTGAGACTTATTTCCCTTGCGGAATGATGAATATGTCGACATATCTAGACTAGAGTGGTGTCTTTTGTTGGCAACCTTAGAGAACCCTGGTCTCAATCTTGTGCCAACAAATGGTTCTATTGTCGGGACCTGAGCTTTAAAGTGCATTCTTAGAGGATTTTTCATTGGATTTACAAATCTGATGTTAAGAACTAGTGGGAAAGAAGGTGTCACCCGTTTATACAGTAGGAAGCGGGATTGCGGCACATAATTTTTTAGGGTTGTGAAAAGTACAGTGTTCTATTTAGAGCCTACTAGTGATTTGTATGAAATATTTTAGATTAGATTCCCCGAAGAGGTATTTCAGTGGTTAGATCACCTGCAAGAAGCACTAGAATACAAAGATTGGGTCAAAAGGAAATACAACTGGACCATTGAGTGTTTGGAAGCTCTTCACCATTTATATCATTTGATCTCTCGTGCTATGGATTTTTGGGTGCAGATTTTTCTAGAGGGTTATATTATTGAATTTGTTGTAGAGAACCACCAATCTTTTTCCAGAGAAAAAATTGTATTCAAAGAAGGATCCAAAGGAAAAAATGTTGCAGTAAATCCTCTTATGGATCAAGATTTTACTAGTAGAAGAAGGAATGCTACCTATTCCTTCAGCTAACATGGTAGCATAAACCCCAGGGCTTGGGGGAGGGTGATTTATGAGAGGGTTCATGAGTTAGGTCAAGAAATATTTTTTGGTAGATATGGGGGGGCGTTCTAAGAAAAGTGCAAGGAAAAAACAAGCTCAAAAGAGGGTTTTTGTTCTTGAAAGAGGTGGCAAAAACAGACGAGAAAAGTGATGAAGAGGTCTGATCAGTCGCGTAAGGAGATCGGATTTGAGAGTAGTCATAGGAAAGAGTTAGAAGAGTTATGGGAGTTGAAGAGACGAGGAAGGTTCACCAACCGATGGTTGAAGGAGAAATTTGGTGAACGAGGTGAAGGTTATAGAAGAAGCATACAAGAGGAAGGAAGTTCAGAAGCGACGGATGAAAGAGTAAGGATAAATTCCCCCACTAAGGAAGAATACTCAATTGGAACCCCTGAAGTTGCGAGAGAATCGTAGCCTGCAACACCAGAAGATGTTGGATTGCATCAAGTTATGAACACAACACTACAAATGAATGAAACCCCCCAGATCAAATAATTTTTCTCTGGAGGTAAAGGAACTAGCCTTGAATCACCCATTCCCCCAGCACCATCTATAAATCTGGTAATTTCTACAACAAATCTTTCTGTCAATTCTGTTATTTCTAATCCTTCAAGTCCAACGAGTTCAAGTAGTAGTAGTAGTGGAAGTGTGTAAAGTTTTTCATTTATGTCACAACCAGGACAACCAGGTTTCATTTTAGTAGGGTTTCCAAATCCCTCGATGGTGAATCAATATGCAGGATCTCTCACCCAATACTTTGAATTTTGGGGTAAAGGTGATGAGGACGTTGAACAAAACTGGTTTCTATGTGAATCCATCTGGAGGTCTCACAGAACTTTAGATGTGAACAAGTTATTTGAGTTCCAGACTACCTTAAGAGGTCAGGCTATTAAGTGGTACATGAAGGAAATCGAGCTAGGGGCTCAAGGGCAAGCATTCACGCTCGCTTAGGTGAAGCAGATATTTATAGCGGAATTTTGGTTTCCACAGTCATAACAACAAGATCTCTCTGAGTTGCAAGGGATAAAGTAGAGGGATGGTGATTCCGCTTGGGAAAACAACTAGAGGTTTAAAGATGTGATAGGGAAATTAGCAAACCCTATCCATGAGGATCATTAGAGATAATGGTCCATTCAAGGGTTGTTACCTTTGACATGTATTCCTCTAACTCAACAAAGGATAGCCACTTTGGGACAAGAAATGGAGCAGGCTATGAAGATTGAAGTTATGGCAGGTTGTCTAGGGAACTTAAGAATCATGAGGCCTCTGGAGGATGCTAATATTGTGCAATTGCAGGGCCAAGACTATGTGTTAACTGATAAAATTTAAGAATTAACCCTTCTAAAAGTAGGTCGAACATAATTATGGTGTACGGGTTGTTACACTTAAGGTCATCTGGCTAATGTGTGTCTGAGACTAAGGAGTATAGGGCCCTCTAATATAGAAACTCCGACAGTTGGGCCAGCGGTAGGATTTGCGGAGGTTGTTGCTACAACGTCATTCCATGGGCATGTTCAATACCATGCCTTCCCAAATAATCAAGGAGGTCAGAGTACCGAGTATTGTGAGATCTGCAAAACTCATGGGCATTCTCTGAGGCATTGTTCAATTTTACAGAAGTATACCCATGTGTCAAATACCATGTATTGTGAATTTTGTGGCTCACATTCGCACAACACTAATCAATGCAAATATTTGGATGCACTCGCAGACAGAAAGGATCGATCTGCATTCAGGATCAATGAAGGACCTTGACAACCTGGAAGGGGTGACATAGGTGGAGGACGAACTAGTGGAAGAGTACCAATTTGCTACTATAATTGTGATGAGCAAGGCTGCTTGGTGAGAGATTGTCCTCTTCCAAGAAGACCTTGGTGTGCACATTGCAGGAATAACACCCATTCTACAGAATATTGTCCAGACATTATTGCGAGATGGAAATATCGTGACAAGCAGTGAGGTGCCAACTTGATAAATTTTGAACCTAGAACTATAGCTAACAAAGAGGGGGCTAATATTAATATCGTCGCTAGAGGAGGTGAAAAAAAGGTGCAAACGCATAAATTCCACATCAACTAAAAATCCAGAACGCCATCCCAGAAAATACCAAGTATGATCCTATGAGACAAAAGGAATTGTTTAAAAGTGCAGTTGAGATGTTTAAATAGACATGAATTTGTCCAACACCTGCAGTTGCGGATTCAATATTTAACCCAAATCCTCGATAGCCAAAGGCTCCCAAAGGTTCATCTGCTCAGATAAACCCCTCAAGAAAAGAACAAAAGGTTGTTGATCTATGGCTGAAACTATTTTCTGATATACTGGATGATGAAAAACTTACTAGGAAGTTTCGGAATACAATCAATTTGGCATTGGGAGCTTAATCAAACCCAAAGGAATATATTTCCACAAATATTCCATAAAAGAATGTAGGTAGAACCTAGAGAAGGAAAACAAGATCTAGAAAGGAGTTCAAGTTGAATGTTCACATCGATGATTATGAGATCATGGATGTTATGTTGGATTTGTGATTTGATGTCAATATATTGCCAAAGAAGGCTTGGGAAGCAATGGGAAATCCCAAGCTTGTATATTCCCCTACTCAGTTGTGGATGGTGAATCAATACTGCATCTATCCTATGGAGAGGTTGCAAAACATTGAAGTAGACTTGGTTAGTGTAAAAAAAATATTTGATTTTGAAGTGATTGAGATAATGGGAGAGAAGGATCCTTATCCATCTTTGTCAGGCATTGATTGGGCCTACGAAAACTATGATCCAATTGATCTTAAGAAATAAACTATGACCTTTGAATGTGACGACATGAAGGTTACTCAACCACTATATCCTTATCAAGGTCCAAGATACACCAAACCAGTCAATGATAATATGGAGGGAGACGTCATAGATCAATTGTATGCTCTTACTATGGGAAAATGAGTAGATTACATTAATCCCACTGTAGATGGATCTATAAGTTGGAGAAGCATTCAGTCGGTGGATGAATATTTTGAAGCGACATTTGACAATTGGAAACAAGGGAGGTATGAACATTTCTCCAAGCGTTGCACACCTTTCAGAGCAGTAAGGTAGATTGGAATGGAAATCAAGGAGTACACAACATACGGTGTTACCTCAGATCTGCACAGTTTTCTCATTGACATGGAGGGTAAGGTTGCGGCCGAACATAGAATCTCAACATTTGACCTAGCCCTAAAGTCTTCTCCAACCAAGTAGTGGGATACTCACAAAGGAACTCTCTCTTCTTGGGATGAAGTCAAGCTTTCTATCCAACATTGTTTCCTTCCGCTAATGCAAGTAAAACATCTAGGACAAGATCAAAAGAAAAAGAGTTAGATGTTATCCTTGGAGATATATGATGGTTAGTCTAACCCAGTTGCACACATTGTGCATTGCCTAAAAGTACGAAAAGTTGCACAAATTCCCCTTTATATGTGGACGCATCAATTCTTCCACTCTTTGGGAACAATTCCCAAGGCATGGTACGTGCATGAGAAGATAAGAAGACAAACAACATGTGAAGACACTTGAGAATCAATTATGTCACAAATTCTTGTTTTATGGTAAGACTCCCGAAATCCTAGTTGTGCTCCAACAAATCAAGAAGATGTTGTTTAGTACTGAATTTAAGCTTAAATATCCACTTATAGTCTGTTATGAGCATGGACACTTGCTTGAGTATAGCTTGTATCCTTCCCTTGTGATAATACCTGTGGCTTGTAGCAAAGTTGATAAGGACCCTAGAGATCATGAGGAGTTGGAGGAGCTCAGACATTTAACCTTTAAGGAATCCACAAGAACAAGAGAAGTCAAGGATACCATGTCAGGTGATACCAGCAACTCATACACTCAGCCTTTTAAGTTGCGGAAAGTGAATATTGAGAATGAGGAACATCCTAAGATGACATCTATAGGAGACTATTGGGATGAGTGAATAATTACATAGATCTAGGATCTGTTGCAGGAGTATGAATATCTATTTCCTAATATTTTTTCAAAGTTGAAGCGTATTAAGGGAGATTTAGGAGAAATCAAGATCGACTTAAAACCTGAGGCTAAGCCAGTCAAACACAAACTGTACCATCTGAATCCTCGAGTCAAGGAGAAGGTTAAGAAGGAGATCGATAGAATGTTAGCAACCGGGTTGATTTTCCCTGTGGATGAGGCCGAGTGGATTAGTCCCATTGTGATACAGAGTAAGAAGGGTACCGATGATATCAGAGTTTGTGTCTACTACAGAAGCTTGAAATTACCTTGCATACATGATCATTTTCCAACTCCTTTCAGTGATGAAGAACTAGATCAGGTGGTTGGAAAGGAAGCATACTCATTTACAGATGGATTCTCAGGTTGTCACCAGGTTAGAATCATAGAAGAGAACAAAATAAAGACTACCTTTAAAAATCAGTGGGGTTATTTTTCTTATAATGTTATGCCCTTTGGACTAAAGAACACCCAGTTGTCTTCTCTCGAATAGGTATTGCCTCATTCCGCGACTTTATTCACAAATTCCTTGAAGTATATATGGACGATTGGACCGTGTAGAGACTATTGAAGGAGCACACAGGCTTACTATGATTAATGTTCAATCATTGAAGACAACTACAAATCTCTATGAACCTAAAGAAGTGTACCTTTTGGAAATATGTTGGGACATATAGTATGAAAGGAATGGCTTTTGCTTGATCCTGCTAAGGTTGTTGCGATATTGAATATACCTCCTCCTACGAATTCCAAACAATTACGGTCAGCGTTGGGTCACACTGGATATTATCGCAAATTTATCAAGAATTATGCCAGCATAATTGCCCCTTTGGAAAAGTTGTTGAAGAAATCCAAAGCCTTCAGTTGGAAGCTAGAGTGTGATCAATCATTTGACACCCTCAAAGAAAAGTGGACTATTTCCCCTATTATGATATATCTGAATAGGAAGGTCAAATTCCATGTACACATCGATGCTTATGGCATTGCTTTAGGTGCAATCCTTGCGCAACCTAGTGAAGGGAATATGGATCATCCCATCTATTTTTCTAGTAGGAATTTTTCTCAGGCCGAGTGCAACTACATTTCCACTGAAAGGGAAGGTTTGGAAATGGTTTATGATTTGCAAAAAATTAGATATTATTCGTTAGGAGGTCATTTTAAATTCTTTACTGATCATTCCACTCTGAAATATATGGTCAATAAGCCTATGTTAGAAGGAATAATTTGTAGATGGTTGTTGTCGTTTCGGGAATTTTCCTTTGAATTCATTGTCAAGCCAAGAAAATTAAATGTTGGTCTCGATCATCTATCTCGATTAGAATCAGGAGAGAGTGGAAAATTTGTATACGATCAGCTCTGAGATGCATATATTTTTAAGATTGATACTATCCATGATTACCTTTCTGACATTGTGTTGTTTTTCACTATTGGTACTATGTATGATGGGTATTTTGCAACTCGGAAGAGGCACCTGGTGGTCTATGCTTCATACTATCAGTTGATTGCATGTCATTTGTATAAGTTGGGATTGGACAACATTCTTCAAAGATGTGTACTTGATCATGAACGATGAGAGATCTTGTGGGAATGCCACAGTGGGGTTACGAGAGGAAATCTTGGAGGGGAAACGACTACCCAAAAGATACACAATTAGGACTATGGTGACCGATTTTTAATAAAGATGCCAAAGGTTATGCCTGGGCCTATGATGTTTGTCATAGGGTCAGTAAGTCATCGCACAAAGATGAGTTTCCCTTACATCATGTTTAGTCTCTTCAAGAATTTGAGAAATGGGCATTTGACTTCATCGGATTGATCAATACACCAACCAAGCACTCAAAAGAAAGATGTATCATCATTGCTATCGACTATCTCACATGTTGGACAAAGGCAGAACCGGTCCAAGATTGCTCTACATATACAATTGCCATATTTATTTTTGATAACATCATCACTCCATTTGGATTCCCTCAGAGTTTGACCAGTGATCAGGGTGCACATTTCATCAGTGAGATTGTAGCCACTCTCACCTGCGAGTTTCTAATTCAACATCAGAAAAGGAGCCCATATCATCCACAATCAAACGGTATTGTTGAAGCCTTTAACAAGATTCTGGAGAGAGGGTTAACCAAGGTATGTTGCACAAATAGGGATGACCAAGATGAAAGGGTTCTAGCAGTCTTATGGGATTACACAAGTACTACAAAGAAATTTCATAAGTATAGTTTGTTCCAACTGGTTTATGGAAAAGAAACATTCATCCCCATCGATTTTATCACTTTGATCTTATACATTGCAAAATTAACTCATATGACGGTTGGAAAATCAGTTGTGGAACAAGTCATAGAGTTGTTGGCATTGGACAAAGCTAGAATTCTAACAAATTTTCATTAGACTGTGGAAAAGGCTAGGCAGAAGGCTTGGCATGATAGGCGTATTAATACTAAGTCTTTTGTAAAAGGTGATCAAGTTTTGTTGTATGACAGTAAGTATCAAAAGCATACAAGGAAAATGAAAATGCATTGGCTTGGACCCTTCATAGTCGCAAAAAATTGGGACTCTAGAGTTGTCATACTAGCACAACTAAATGGTATTCTTTGCCCAGGTTGGGTGAATGGTGCATGCCTGAATCCCTACATTTTTGCTCACTAAGATAATTTTCGCAGCACTCCTATCATAGGGAGTGAATAAAGTAGGTAGGTTTTTCAATTGTTTGTTGTTTCTCATTTTCATCAATAAAATGGTGACATATCCAACTATCACTTGTCCTAGAATATAGTTTTCATTGTCAGTTTATCCATCCTAGATCACACCTTTGTGGTCGGGGAGGTTTGTGTCGAATCTTTTGGTATTAAGTAGTTTCCAAATTCGAAATATGTGCTATTTCATTTTTACGGTGTTCGTTAAATGTCATTGATACCTATTTAGTCATTGTCCCGTCATTTTCAGTCCAAGTCATTTAAGTCCCAACCATTGTCAGTACCTTTCTGGTTAATTGTTGGTGCATTGATTAATTTTTTGTTTGACCAAATGTTCCACTACCGTGTTGTTGATTGTGCCTTTTATTTCCCAAATCCCTGAATAGATATTTCCATGATTACTAGATATGACCATTATTAATGTCACATAAGATATGCAATTTCCATGTTTATGACATGTCCATGTGCATCATGTGTCACCTTCCTCATTACTATCTATAAATGTGTGCTTGTCTCCCACTCAGGTCATTTCCTTCTAGTTGTTGCTTGAATTTTTCACTTTGGATCCCCTCGAGCATTCTATGAGCCTGCACCAGTGCCTTTGTCCACCAATTTTATTTGTTTACCAACATCGTTATGCCAGTATGGTTCACTCTTCTGACTGGGGGTCCCTTCCATAGACCGTTGTTCCAAAAAAATTCATTGATCCACAGGTCGAAGTTATGGGTGATCTCAACGAAAAACTTGAGAAAACTCGGTTGCTCAACATCGACTTCACATATTCCTCACAGTATACCCAAATGGTTATTCACACATTCATGGATTTCTCGTCCCTACCGATCAAAAAATTGCAGTGGTAGTGGAAACCATCCTACCTACCCCTTTGGGATACTACTTTGATGAACTTACGTGACCTTCCCATGTTTGGTACTACTGGAGAAGTCACACAGTGCAAAAAATTCCTCATTAGAAGAGTGTACAATGGTACCCTATGGTTGGATAAGGCCTACCCCATCCATGTGGACACAATTCACAAGTTGACTGGTTTATCCATGGAGGGACAAGATGTAACACAAGGCTTTTAGGGTTCGGGGAAGCATGGTTGCAAGAAGGGAGAGCTCAACCTCTATGACAAGTATGGAACCAGGAGAGGAGGTCATGGAGCTCACATTGAGCCAATCAATGATGAGAAGGTATGGTGTGCATGATATTTAATTGTTGGAAAGGTCATGAAGAACTACTCCTGGAGTGAGTGCATGCTCGATGTTATCTCAGTAGCTGAGATATGCAAGGAAGGATCACCACTCAATTGGTGTAAGTACCTTCTCATGAAAATGTTGCAAGCATGCATCGATGTGCATGAGAGGGCCACCTACTATGGTTATTTGTTGGTTTCCTTTTCGATGTGGAAATGGAAGGCACCAACGGAGTGCACACTGCCATCCAACCTCAAAACCCAAATTTCCAAGATCTTCAACCCCTGGCACGCTTTCACTACTAGCACTCATGCAACATAACATAAAGGTGCCTTTTTACAGTGGCACAATGACCTCATCACAGCTACACCGAGAACGAGGATTATGGGGGCATTGTTAAACTGACATACCCATAACATCTGGTTTTGCATGAACTGGAATAATACATTTTTTCAACCTGTAGGTGTTACTCCAGCACTGTTTCACATGACCCCCTTGTCGTTTTATCTAGACGAGGCCATTTTGGAAAAGGAAGTCACTACATGGTCAAGAGTCAAAAGAGAAAAGAAGAAATATGGTATCTCATATTTGATGCCTACCATCTCGCAATGGCCAGATCCTGCACATACAAATGATGAAGGCCCAAGCGCAAACCCGTCAAAGTGAGAGTGGATGCCCCCAGGCTTCAAGGAAGACAAGGACGAAGGAGAAGAGGAGACATTACCCGGGTCACTTTCGTTCCTTTCCCATCAATCCCATATGATGCCACAATCTCTGGTAAGCAGTTACATGAAGCCATAATTGTTGCTTTGCATGTCAAGAAACCATGCACCGACTCTCCATCCACATCCACCGTTGACACTCGCATCACTGATGCCATTCCTATTTCTACCCTTCCACCTCAAACTTGCACTACCACCCCCTTCACATCCTATGTCCCCATTATCATTATTCTATATGATCCCCTTATCACAACCCACATCCCACTCCCATCCAAGAGGAGCTCACCCATCCACTGCCTAGTTTGGTTGTGTCAGCCCCATCCACCACTCCATCATCCCCTATTCAATCCCATATATACACCACTGAGACAGATTCTAGTGACCCCTTCATTACGATGGCCAGATGCACGACCATCCCCGGTCCATCCCCCTTCCCCCAAATTATACAAGTTCATGTACCACTTGACACCCAGCCTAAAAATCTACTCACTCCAAGGGCTGAGAAATCTATCGAAGTGCCAGAACAACTGATTCACGATCCTCCCAATGAATTTATGGATACCCAGGAGTACACTCATTCTAATCATATTGCGATATCAGTGAAAGTACACATTATGCCTATGTTGCAGGATCCACAACAATGTTGTGCAATAATGGAATTGTGCCTCAAGCACACAAACCTGGTTGGGACACTTCCACAAGAGGTCCAGGATAGGCTTGTACCCAAATTCTACACTAATTATCCTAATCCCTATGGCATTGGTGCCCCTAGTATGTCTAAACAATATGTCGCTAATGGCCAACATCTTGCCTCAAGGTTTCCCATAGATCCATCTCTCACCAATGGAGAGCTTACGAACTGGCCTACACCACAGATCTTGTATCTTATTCAGGCCTCTATTGATCACCTAAAGCATAGGATCACGTCGGTTGAGAAAATGAATGAGGAGCTCACACAACAAACACAATAGTTGTGTCAGGACATAGTTGCAACATCAACAACCAGGGATCCTGAGCATGGATTGTGCACACAGTTTGAGTCTATTGTGGTGTTTTTTTCTGAAAATTTTGTCCAAGTCTGGCCCACACTCAGGCAGGTTGCTCCTGAGCTTCCTGAGGATATTACCCTAGTTGTGCCAGTGCGCTGGGTTGAGCTTATGGCAGAGACTTGGTCACAATTAGCAGGGAGAATAGACACTCTGCAGCATAACTAGAAGCCATTCAGCTTAAGGAATAGGAGAATCCTAAGGCCATGCTTGAGAAGATCAATCAAGTTGATGTTGAAGGTGACGTTGTTCGATCCTCCCTTCATTGTCGAGATAGTGAGTGCATTCAATTGTTTGACATGGTCAACGATTGGGTCAACGTCTTAGAAAAGAGGAACAAGCCCATACAATATCTTCAAATTCAAATCCAGCAGGTGAAGAAGGAGGTTCCGATGATCATTGATCCCATTTTGCAGAAGGAAAAGTTTGTGAAGTTCGAAGAAGTTGATGAGCAACTCGATGGAATGTAAGAGGCCACTCGAGTTGCAAAGAAAGAACTGAGGGATTTTATGCATGCAGTTCAAGATACTTGTGTCAATATCCAACAGTTGGATTCCAATGCGGAGACCTAGTGGTAGGAATTATTGGCCACTAATCCTGCGAAGCCCGATATTGTAGTTGCACAAGAATTCATTGTGGACGCCTCCATTTTGGTGTGGAAGTGGGAGGACAAGGTGGAGAATTATGAAAACTTCCTCCAATAAGTTGTATGGGAACCTATAGTGATGCCTTGGAACTTATAATGTTGCCCCTCTTGTTTGAATTTCATGGTTAAGTCCTTAAAATCCATGGTGATGGGATGAGTGTGCATAACCATTCAACACCGAGCACAAAGTCACAACCACCCATGTTAATAGAAAACATATGAGATTTCAGGTGGTACTGAACAATTTGTAGGCACACATTTTCAAAATGCCCCCACATTTCATGGAACCGTCATTTGAAATCATGATTTGAAAAATTTTGACTGCATGGATATAACACATGGTCTATTGAGCAATGTGGCAATGGGTGAAATTATGGGTGCTTCCATTGTCGACTAGTATAATGAATTTCTTATGCTTAATGTATTCAATTAACTTGAGGGTTTGGGGAGAAGAAAAACCAGTGAGGGCATTCAGTGAGATGAGCAGTTAAACTTCTGGTGGTTCAGAGGGCAGGGTATGATCATCTACTTAGAGTGTCTCTTCAACATGGGGAACATTGGCATCTTCATCAGAAACATCCTCAAAAATGGCCATAAAAATATTTTGTTTCTTACACTTATGCCTCGGAAAGTATTTGTCATCACAATTATAGCAAAGACCCTTAAGTTGGCGTTCATTCGTTTATGCCCAAGTTAATTTATGGATTTTGAAAGGAGTGGCGGGAGGGGAGGGATTAGTGGGTCCAGGGTGAGGAATAAAGGAGAATTTTTTGTTTTTGGAAGAGACTAATTGTTGTGCTTCCTTGGCTCGTTGAGTAGCTTCCAACCAATTCTGGGGGTAAGCCATTAGGACCTAGGCTTGAATTTCATCCTTCGGGCCACTATTACAGCATTCCCTAAATAAGGCATTTGAAATGCCCTCTATTATGAAAGCCAAGTGCTCAAAGGTGGTGATATAGTCTTCCACTGTGCTATATTGTTTCAACTTGGTCAAACGGCCCAAATGGTGTGGGTCGGTGTCAAAGCGTTCATAAAGATCTGCAACAAATTTTCTCTAAGAAACACACCCTTGGTGTGAATTTTTACGCCATTGCCACCATTTCCATAGTTTAGGATCTAGATAGACACTTTAACGAAGTTTGGCCAAATCATCAGTAAAGTCATGCAAGGAGAAATAGTGTTCCATTTGAGTGACCCAGCCTGTGGGATCTGAGCCATCAAATTTGTTCACATCAACTCTAGGAAGACAGAGGTTGTTTTGAAGGTTATAGGAATGAAAGGCTTGGAAATGGGAGGAGCCGACGTCTTCATGGTAGGAAGGTTGTTCAGAGTAGGTAGGGTTCATGGATTGGCTCATCCATTTGTCGAGTTTGGCATCAAGGGAGTCAAAGCGGTGAGTGAGGGAGGAATATTAGATCTTGAGTATCTCAACTAAGGAATTTAGAAATCCAAGGTTGGAATTGATGTCTTGGATGTCACTCATGTTCTTGTCATTGTCAATGATCAAGGAAATGATTTCTTTGTTGATGTTTGGACAACATTGGA
>SNQJ01S0033053.1:21919-34618 GCA_010110895.2 Picea sitchensis | reverse complement strand
ATATAATATATTTTTAAGGTCACATCCAAGCCAAACACCAAATTGGTGTATGAGACCCCCTTGTTTGTGGGACAAGGGACCCCCTCCGCCAACGATTTGACTGGTAAATTCTATGAAGTTATACATACCCTACCCCCTAATGGATTTGAACTTGTGACCTCTTAGGAGGAAACACATGTTCTTAACCATTAGGCCCACTCAGGTTGTATACAAGGTATACATATATATAATAAATAGGTAGTTATTTATTATCCAAGGGATGCATCCTTTCATGGATGGTCACCATATTTCTCTATATATGGAACACTCATCATATATCATCTCATATGAAAAAACAACATGGTATCTGAGAAAGACTGGGCTCGACTCCCTCATGGGAGGGCCTAGGGAAATTGAAGGAAAATGGAAACATAAGAGAGTAGAGTAGATTGTTGAGAGTGGATTGTGGCTATCTATTTTTAGTAGATTGTTTGTTTTTCCGTTGAATCTATGTGTGGAGGAGATCTTTGTCTACTATCGTGAGAGTGTGAGGGAGTGGAAAGTGTGTAATAAAATTGTAAGTCAAAACTTATGAAGAACATTGTTGAATAAATAGAATGCACCAATGGCACCGAGATTGAATGACCGAATTTGAGAAGTTGTTGTGTGACCTTCATAGAAGCTCATGATCCTCGTTGATAACATGCTCATGGAGGACACCAAATTGATCATCCAATCGTACAAATCATTGGAGCTCACTGAATCGTTGATTGGCACCGCCTGATCTTGTTTGTTCAAGTCTTTGACTAATTCGTGAATTAGGGCAGTGGAAATAATTTTGTTCCCAACGCACCACCAAATCTATCAGCTAGGTCGAGCTTGACATGTTAGTGTTGCATGGTGCACAAGAGAACGTGAATTTCATGGGTTGCAAAGATCTCTGGTGAAGCACATCATGTTGTATAGGAGAGAGGGATTGATACACTTGTAGGGAGGATTTAAACCTACATTCATTGGTGAAAGAGAACAATGTAGACAAGAGAGCATAAGCATAAGAGAAGAGGCTTTATAACCTGCACGAGGGGCCATACGATTGTCATTTCGTACACTGATAGGTTGTGTTGCTAAAGTGTCTTAACAAAATAAATTTGTGGAGTGCGCCAAAGATAGCCATCCAAAAATGGTCAAGGAAGGATCGAGGATTTTATTCCTTTAAGTATTGAACCAGATATAGAATTCATGACTGGCTCGATTTGGATCAGTAGTGCGGTGGTCAGATGAAGGAACCAAGACATTGGTTTCACGAGGAAACCTCGATGTGTCTTTTGAGACATTGGTTTAANNNTTCCATGAGTGAACCTTGATATGTCTTAGACAATGGTTTCATGAGGAAACCTCGATATGTCTTGTGAGACATTGGTTTCATGAGGAAACCTCAATATATCTTATGATACATTGGTTCCATGAGGGAACCTCGATATGTTTTACACATTGGGTTCATGAGGGAACCTCAATATGTCAATTATGGTTCCTACTAGTAATAATATTTGGTTGATTAACAGTAGTGCTTCCATACATATGACTGGATAAAAAGAGAACCTTACAAATCTAGTAGAGAAAGAATCTTGTTTGCATGTTATACTTGGTGATGATTCCATATATATTGTGAAGGGAGTTGGATCCACTTCCTTACAATAGGATTTTGGCACCCCACTCCATTTGAGTGATGTATTATTTGTACGTGGGATGAGAAGGAACCTTGTCTCTATTTCATCCTTAGAGAACAAAGGCTACAAGGTTGCTTTCCCTGATGGAAAGGTTCTTACATGGAACAAGAACTCTAGTATGGATTATGCTCGGGTGATTGGTGTTCGAGAGGAAATATTGTACAGATTGACTATCTAACCATTTCAGGCCTTGATACATGATTCTATCATTTTGAGAAAACTATGGCATAGAAGACTTGCTCATTTACATTATAGAGCTCTTCCCGCTCCAGGGAAGATGGTGTCAGTCCTTCCAAATATCCATGTTGAACACAATGGAATTTGCAGAGGTTTTGATCTTGGAAAGAATGCCAAGGGGTCATTTCCGAGTAGTGATAGAAGATCCAAGGGGATCTTAGACTTGGTTCATACAGATTTATGTGTACCCATGATAGTTGCTTCCTTTAGTGGATACCTATACTATGTGATATTCATTGGTGACCACTATCAGAAACTTGTATTTACTTCTTGAAGACCAAGGATGGAGTCCTTGCCATATTTTAGGAGTACAGAGCACATGTCAAAAACCTGACTGGAAAGAAGATCAAAGTGTTGAGATCAGATAATGGAGGGGAATACACCTCCCAATATTTCAGTGATTTCTGCATTGAGGCAGAGATCAAGAGGGAGTACACCATTCCTTACAACCCTCAATGGAATGGGGTCGTAGAGAGGAAGAACAGATATGTTGTTAAGGCACTCAAGAAGATTATTCATGATCAACATTTACCTATGTTTCTGTGGGCAGAGGCATCCATGACTGCAGTGTATGTTCACAACAGAAGTCATCATAAGACTTTGAGGAACATGACTCCCAAAGAGGCCTTCACCAGACTAAAGCCTGAGGTTGGAGACTTCAGGATATTTGGGTGTCCAATATACATTCATGTACCCAAGGAGAAAAGGACCAAGCTAGACCCTTCAAGTAGAAAGGGTACATTTGTGGGGTACAGTGAGTCTTCGAAGGCATAATTGATCTACATCCCTAGTCAGAGACAAGTTGAGGTGAGCACATATGTTACCTTTGAGGAGGAGGTAACATTCAGGATATGCAAACGATATCACATGGAGATTGATAGTGAGAGACAGGAAGAGATGGTTCCTTCTCCCCCTCACCCTCCAGCACTTCAAAGGGAGACAGTTGAGCCTATTGATCCAATTGATTCCATTGATCTTGTAGATCTAGTTGGTGTTCCCATAGATATTGTGGTAGGTTAGAAGAGACCTACATGGTCTCACCAGACTATGTAGGAGGCCAAAGTACATGCAACTCCTCGTGGTACCTTCCGAGAGATCAAGAGACCTAAGATATATTTGTGCTATGTCACAACTATGAGCCACATCATTGATTATGAGCCTTCCTATTATGATGAGGCATCTAGTCATCCGATATGGAGAGATGCCATGATGGAGGAGTATCAGTCCATCATAAAGAATCATGTGTGGGATATTGTTCTGAGACCTGAGGGGAAGTCTATAGTGACTTCCAAGTGGATCTATAAGATCAAACACATAGCTAACGGGAGCATCGAGAAGCACAAAGTGATATTTGTTTCTAGAGGATTATCTCAGGTTGAGGGAATAAATTATGAATAGACATTTGTTGTTGTTTCTCGATACACTTCTATCTAGACGATTATTTCCCTTGCAACATCCATGGGTTGGAGACTACATCAGATGGATGTGAAGACAACCTTTCTCAATGGAGATATTGAGGAATAAATATACATCGAGTAGTGAGATGATTTCATGATACATGAGAAGGAGTCTCATGTGTGCAAGTTGAAGAAGGCATTTTATGGACTCAAGCAAGTACCTCAAGCTTGGTATGCGAGGATTGATGGACACCTGATGAGTTTGGGCTTCAGAAAAAGTGTTTTTGATCCCAACATGTAATACAAGACTGTTAATGTCCCCGATTTTGTTCCTCTACCTTGATGATTTATTCCTCATCGGTATAGAGATCCTTATTGTTGAATGAAAGTATGCATTGGCCTCTCAGTTTGAGATGAAGGACCTTGGTGTGATGCACTACTTCTTGGGACTAGAGGTGTGGTAGAGAACTGATGAGATATTCCTAAGTCAGGGGAAGTACATAGTTGAGATATTGAAGAACTTTGGGGTGTTGAACTGTAAGCCCGTGACTACACCAATGGTGACGAATTTGAAGAAACTAAGTGTGTCTTCTTCTTATTCCAACGAGATTGATCTGACCCTATACAGACAACTGATTGGATCATTCATGTACCTAGTTAACACCAAACCATATATTTTCTATGGAGTGAGTGCACTTAGCCAGTTTATGAGTTAGTCGAGACAAACACACTATATTGTAATGAAGCATGTATTACAGATACCTACGAGGCACAGTTGGACATGGTCTGAGATATACTTCAAGTATTGACATAATATTGCAAGGATATATTGATTCTAATTGAGTAGGGAACACAATAGACAGGAAGAGCACCTCCAGGTGTTGCTTCACTTTGGGATCTGCCATGGTTTCCTGGTGTAGCAGGAAACAAACTTATATGGCTTTGAGCACCTCATAAGCAAAGTATATTGCATTGAGTGTGGAAGTCTGCGAAGAAGTGTGGCTTCGAAAGCTCCTTGCAGACTTATTTGGACATGTGATGGATTCCACGGTTATTCATTGTGATAACCAGAGTTGTGTGAAGCTCTCAAAGAATCTAGTGTTTCATGACAAATCGAAACACATTGAGATCAAGTACTATTACATCCGAGACATGGTGTAGAGGAAGGCAGTGCTAGTGCAATGTCTTCCTACATATGAGCAGGTTGTTGATGTTCTTACCAAACTCACTTACCGGGACAAAGTTCGAGTACTTCCATGACAGATTTCGAATGGTAGAGAATGCATCCCTCGTTGAGAGGGAATGTTAATGTTTGCAACTTCCTGATACATTCTCCAGATCGTACTCCTCTGTGATTGAGTTGAGTTTATTTGTGAGGACACTTATCTGAGAGGGATGAGTGGGTTTGGGCTTATATCCCAACGTCCCTTGTGGAGATCACATGAGGACATATCAAGGGATTTGACCTTGACGTCACACACTATGGGGAGTTGACCCTAGTGTTTATAAAGGGAGTAGCCTATATAAGTGCAAATGAGAGTGCCATGTGTGATAGACCTTTTGCTACAATGTCTCGAGTAAGCATCGGACAAAACTTCTCCTAGATTGGGTTGCATATGAAGGGAGATAGGATACATTTATCACAAAGGTGTACTTGTGGTAAATGGGCCCAAGCATAGTCTTTCCTTGATCACGACAAGGAATAATATGGACTCAAGGTGCTTGAGGTGATTTCCACGTGTCAGTTAGCATCGGGATGGCATTCACTCAAAGGTGTGTACTTGTGGTGAACGATCCTCGTGTGGTATTTGTCCTAGTCATGGTGATTTGATAAGGAATGATAAAGACTCAATATGCTAGATGTTATCACATGAAAAACCAGAGTGATCCTGATCTCAGAGAGAGTCAATTGGCTCATAGGGAGAGTTGCAGAAGGAGTTTCCCCTCGGTTCAGGTGGGAGAGAGACATCTCCCAAGACTGACAGACAAGTGTCATGAGTCTAGTTCGAAGGTTGTATACTTCAGAGACAAGCTTTGGCATGATGAAGAATGTCTCCCTAGTTGAGAGGGAGTGTTGATGTTTAGACAACATCGTGAAGACATTCTTCCAGATATATGTATATATATATAATAAGTATTTATTTATTATCCAAGGGACACATCCTTTCATGGATGGTCACCATGTGTTCTCTATATATGGAACACTCATCATTGTAATAAAACATCGATCATATATAATCTCATATGAAAAATCAAAATTCTTGGTTGTGGTTTAAAGCCATTTGTGAATAAGAAAAAAAATGGGTAGGTGGGTATGCACAAAAAAATGGTTATAGCTAAGGGGTAAGATGATGATTAGGGTGAAGAGAGGAATCTAGTGGGATAGATCCCAAATAAGGGTGTCGAGAAGGGTGGGTAGGTCCACGGGAAAAAAAGATTATAAGTGATAGGTGCCTCTGTGGGTAGGGCGAAGAGAGGAATCCAATGGGATAGGTCTCAAATAAGGGTTCCAGTAGAGTAGAGCTCAGTTACAAAATAATTCTTAACAAAAAAAATTCTCACACCTTCTACTCTTATTTATACTAATTCTATCTTCTAAATAACATTCTAGAGGAAGATCTTTCTGGAAGCATAAAATTCTATTAAATATTATTACATTAGACTTGTTCACATTATTATATAGGCCTTATTTACTAATTTTGGTCTTATCACATAGAAAACATATTATTCTACCTATGTGGGGGGTTAGGGAGGTTAGGTCCCTAAAATCTTCCTCAAATTGAAAATATTTCATCATATTTTCAACAATAGTAAAAGCAGTTTCAGTTTTAACTATGAAAGAAAAAATTTCAATTAGCAACATAAAATAATATTTTTTGTTCTTTGAAACTGAATGAACATTATTTGCATTAAGTACTTGCTTAATATACTATAAGGAAAAAATCCTTGGATTTAAATAGATAGGAACTTTATAAGGCTTTAGATCAGACCCATAAATCCTCAAAATTGTATAATCCTTGAAAATAAACCAATCTCCAGACTTCAACTGTTGATTGATATGTAGATAATGCCTACATTCAGAAGGTATCATGGGTGGAAGTTCATTGAAAAACATGGTATAGACCATATACATGAACTCATTAACAAAAGTATTAAAACCATTATGTTGACCATGACATCTTACAACTTGAGTCCATTCAAAAAATAGAAGTGATCTTCCCTCCTGGTCTTCCTTTCTTAGCATCAAATGTGAAAACTATGTTGATTGATTATAAAAAAGAAGATATACTAAATGTGACTAATACCTAAAACACTTGATTTTTTTCAAAATGAACCAGTTGCTCATGGATTATATCGAACAGAAAGCCAGTATAATTAAATTTGGATGATTGTGCTTTTTATGGATAAGCCCTAAAATAGTTTCATCGGCAAATTGTCATTTTCATACCCCAATATTATGCATATCATAGAGACTATTTCCATAGCTCTCTATTTAAATAAAGAGGAAGTTGAAGGAAAAAATAAATTTGGCATACTAGTAACCACTAGTAATAATGTTGTAAGAAAAGTTAGCTTATGTTCCACTAATAATGAATTAAAGTGATTTACCAATTCATCTTCATCAATCCTCTCTGAATTTTATCTGAATTTTATAGTAACAATAACAATTCAAATATAGCACTTTGTGTAACAGGGAAAGTTCATGCTAACCACTCTTATCTCTCACAACCCTATGGTCAGGGTCATAAAATTCAGAACACATTTTAATAAACTCAAGAAAATGAAAAGTTGTAGGCACAACGGCCTACGCGAGACCACATGCCCAAACTTGAAATTATTCTTCATTATCTTGGAAACGTAACAAAGATTGATTTTGAATATCTCTAGAGGTTTTATTGGCTAAAATTGTTTCTCTAACATCCATGTCTTTATCAATGACATGTTTTAAAGTAGGGTTTTTCGAGCCAGATTGTTGAGTTTCTTTTATTCTCTTCCTAGGGGAAAATATAGTTTTCCTTTAATCTTTTTTAGGTTATTTAACTACAAACCCCTTTCCAAATCTTTTCTCAAAACTAAAGGAATTTTTTACTGTAAATACCTGTATAATTTTTACTTGAAATACTTTTGGTCACAATAACCTACCTTTAACACCCAACTTCCAGCGTTGAAAATACGGTGCCTAGTATTGTGTTGTTCTTACAGTGAAATGGAGGTTAACAACTACAAATGAGGTTGACAATTATGTGCATTTGCTAATATAATTCAAACCTCAATTCAAACTACCCATGTCATCTTCCTATTGGATTAATTTCTTTCATGCACCAACACATTAAATATTTTGAATCACCCAAACACGTTGTCAGGAAGTGATGTGACACAATACCGTAAGTAGTATCGAAACTTTTAGTAAGTGGTTTTTTGGATCAACATTTAGCCCCGACACCAATCACAATATACATGTATACCTTAAATAGTTTGGTTGTATCGGGCACTTTTGTTTGGTTAAACCTCATACAATTCCAGCTCCCTAGAAATATCCCATTTGTTGATTGTCTATTATTTTCTGCTTTTAGATCTAGGAATCGATTAGTTTAGAAAATTATTATTTTATGTATGTGCTTATGTATTTTATACCCTTTGGTTACACTCTTGATTCTGGAGTGCTTTAAATTTAAGCTCTCTTTTGCTAAATCTTCAACTATATTTGTTTAAAAATGCAGAATTTTGAAATTTAAGAGAGGATTAAGGATTTTAAATGCACAAAGGATAAGAACAGAATGTATAGCTACAAAATCTGGGATCTCACTGGGAATGATGCTTGACCCTGAGACATCAAGAATTGAATATTAGTGCCTTAGCATTGGTAAAATGAATCAACATACAAGAACATATGTCGCTAGTGTTAGAAACACCTTCAATGATTACAAACCACAATATACATGCGAATACAACTGTCATACATAGTCAATGATTAGCTAATAAATAAAAAACCATCATATGAAGTCAATGAAGTGAAAATTTCTATAAAATACTCATTAAGGAAACCATTTACATACGAAAAACTGATATATATCTATGAATCTGGATGACTATGCCTAGCTCATGGAAGCAGTAAGTTCAAAGTATTGGAAAGGAAAGGATGATTCAAAGATAGGGAACTCTTCTACAACACCTCAGAATTTGTAAAATCCTAAAGTTATTGTTCCTGTTATCCCCATTTTCGGGATAAGTAAGAATATTACGTCATGAGGCCCTCATGGTGTAGATATGGAGTGTCGAGAGACTACATGGCCAGCAATACCCTTTTGCATAGATGGAAACCCCTCTCACCACCACAGATGGTCACATATTTGCAGATGGCATCCACCACACCAGTTGGCTTCTGGAAGGCAATGGGCCTTGCTCCATGAGGTACAAGTCAGTATTATGGTGATAATGTTGGACAACTGAGAGGGGGAGTGAATCAGTTGTTATTGTGCTTAAACAATTTTTGCCCATTTTAAACTCTTTACTGAACACATAATGACAATCACCATGATGTTGGGAAATAAGCAATAGAATGTTAAACATCAATCACACACATGAAATTTACAGAGACAAATATTTCCTGAGGAAACCCATAAAGGGTAAAAACCTCTTCTTCTTGATATGATAAGTAATCTTTACATTTTGTACATTATCATACTTATGAGCTCCAACTCATTGTGAGGCTACCACCTCTTTCTTGCAAGCTCTAACTTGTTGAGAGCACCAACTCTTTGGTTTCTCTAGCACCCACTAGAAGGAAGCACCAACTCCCTGATTTTTCCAGCACCAATTGGATGGAAGCACCAACTTCCAGTCACATAGGCACCAACATGTATAACAGAGAACAGTAGTTCTCCCTTGCACCACCCTGCCACCCTGGTTTATCTGGCTGCAACCAGATGGAAGCTACAACTCCCTGTGTTCAAGCACCCACTTGAAACTTTGAGGAAAACAATCCTCCCTAGCACCTCCCAACCACCCTGCTTATAAATATTTGCTTCTCATAAAGTTATTACAATGATACAGGATTTATCAATGGCTTACCAATCACATCATTGTTCCGTTACACTTCTCTGCTCTACCTGCATCAGTGTCTTCATGCTTGCATCTGTTGCTCTTTTTGTTCTTTTTCTTTTATGATATGTGCCCCATATCCATACCATGCGCTATCCTCCTTCTGTGAATTTCAGCTACTACATACAACATGTTTTTACTCGCATGAATCACACTCAACAACAACACAAATCTCTTCTCTAATCTGTGTTTTATTTATCCTCTCTGTGCACCTTCTACCTTCTCATGTGCAATGTCTCTGCATGCTCTTTACAGTGACATTGTTCTACCCCACAGTTTGTTCACTGCAACTCCTCCTTGCTCTCCCATGGCTCAGCCGAAGAGTCCTTTGCCTTTTATGTTATTCATCTATTACTCACGTCAAATTATCTCTTGATCATCATGGAAACTATTCATCATCTCTGGCAGTTTTGTTGCCTGTGGGTTCATCATCAATGGTCGTTGGGCTGAAATTCCTTAGCCTCTCTGGCAGTAGAGACTCTTCATCTTCTCTATCATTACTTAATCTCTTCATCATCACTGGATATTATCCTGAGATTCCTTGGCCTCTCTGGCAGTCGAGACGCTTTGTCTTCTTTGTCGTTCACCCTGAAGCCTCTTCGAATTCTCTATGTAGAAACAATCAGTGGTTTCTGGAAGTTCGCCAGAGAACCTCCACGCGCTCATGCTCTTGGCGCCTTTTCCCTTTCTGCGAAAAACTACACAGTGGGCGCTATCTCTTCTGGCTAAGCCCCTTCCTTTCATGTGACCACTGGAAATGACCATACACCTATCCAATAAGGAGTTTCATGATTTCACGTTTTAGCTATTTTCATGTGAGTCATCTTGACTTTTCCAACTCCCGGTATCCCAAATAGAGCCTAGCTATGCTAGCTCCTCCCTTTAATGTTCGTTGATGCAACCACTGGTTGTGACCAGTCGCTAATCAAAAGAGTGCTTTGCGATTTTCGTGATCTATAATGTGGAGCCCATCGATGTTCTATCTCCTCCCTTAATCCTTCGACGATCTGACCTCCAGCTGTGACTAGGTGATCCGGATTATTTTCGGCATCAAATGAGAATGGAGATATAATAACGAAATGCATAGAGATATCACAGATATTCAATGATATAATAGAAATGTATCAGAGATGCAACCATAAACACATATATATAGTAATACTCAATTTCTATCAATGAAAGAAATGTACAGAGACTGTAAAAATACAGAGTGAAAGACTCGTTAGAATGGTGGCAGCTTATCTCTGAGAAGAGATGTGACAGTTGTGCTCATTCGCAAGAAGATGATTACAATGAGGATATGAAGGAATTTTTACAATAAGAAGGAATGCCAAAAACCCTAGACATCCAAAAACCTAACCCTAGAAGATGAAGCCCCAAAATTCATGTGGGTCCCGTTTGGGTAAGTTAGTGCATTAACTTCCCAGGGTCGTAACTTTTGCATATGATCTTTGTTTTAGGCGTATGATAGCCCTTTGGAAAGGTATCATCGAGGAGATTCATTTTAGGGGCTCAATCATGCTTTCAAATATCATTGAGAATATCGATCCCGAAAAAACTTCATTTAGGCCCTCAAAATGGCCCCGGAAGTTAAAAACTGCTAAAAACAGTAAATTGCCAGAAAACTGTTTTGAGCCAGTCGGAAAATTGCGTTGCGTTCCCAGGGGAGAGGGAAAAGCGTTTGCTAAATCTACATCTTGGTGAGTTGTTTTCCTTGCTGGAGATGTCGCATTGCTCAGTTTGTGGAAGTATGTCACAAACTTGTTGAGGTTGAGGTTGTTCAACAAGTTGATATACATGAGAGGATGGTGTGCAGAAGGAATCTTTGCACTTTTCTATAGCCTTTTTGACCTGCTTCCGTTGGATAGAAGGTGCTTGGGGCGAGGCTGTAGTGGTCGCAGTGTTCTTTTGTTCTCCTTTTGAACAGATTGTGAAGAAGATGAATTTTGCAGTATGAGATACTACCATGTGGCACTTTTTAGGTGGAACAGTAGTCGGAACTACCTCTGGTATTCTGTAGAGATGACCCCCCAGAGAAACAATGACACTGCGGGATCGAGACTCATAAACAGCATGGCGCTTCCACATATATGGTTGGCCCAAGAGAACATCGAAGACATCCAGTGGGGAAACATCACATAATACCTCATCCTTGAAGGGCAGGATGTCATATGACAATCGACATTGTTGGTTGACACGGAGATCTCATCCGTGGCGAAGCCACCCAATGTTGTATGGTTGCAGGTGTGGTGTTGTCGACAATACCAATTGTTTGACGACCTCTGCTAAGATGAGGTTCTTTTGGCTTCTGTTATCAACAATAAAATGCAGAAGGGTCCCCTTCACCCACATCTATGAATGAAAAAGGTGCTCCCCCTCTTCAGGATCTATTGGTTCTTCTCGTTGAATTGTTGCAGTCGCGACAATAGCAGTGGGATTTGCATCAATGATCTGTCCTTTACCAGTATTTTCATAATCAGATTATGAATCAAGGTTCGGCTCCATGTCTTTGATCTCAGCCACCAATGACTATTTTGAGCGACATTCATCGGTGTTGTGCTAGGGGATTTTGTGGAAATCGCACCATTTTCTGGTGTCCTTCTTTGTCTTCCTGTGACCCTTCTTTTCATGTGTCTTGGATAGGTTTTCGAGAGACTATTCTTTAGGGTCATCTTTGTCATACTTTGGTTGTTGCGGATTTTCAGACCCGAACTCTCATTTGTTCTGGTGCTTAAATTTCTGCTTGATTTTAATAGCATATCAATAAGCAGCACCGAGTGATGAGATGTCCAGAAAATCCATATCAGTTTGGATGTATCTGTGTAGAGCCCCACAGTATTTCAAAACCAAATGTCGTTCGAAGTCTTTGATACCCATCTTGGTGCACAAGGTATGGAAGGTATTGGTGAACTCCAAAACTTCTTGGCCCCTCTCTTGCCACAGTGTGTTCCATCTCATGTATTGGTCTTCATAGTTGCCAACAGGGTAATATTGTTCCTTTACCGCATCCAAAAAAAAATCCCAAGTGGGCTCGGCCCCATATATTCCAGACTCCTCTGTGGAACTTTTCTCCCAGTAAGTTTCGCACCAATGTTTGTCACGAGGGAGAGCTTTAAGGAGTGCGAAGGTGATACTTTCTCTGTCAGAAAAATTGTGAACAGAGAAATAACCTTCTAGCAGATTTAACCATTTGTCTAGGGCTTCTGCATCTATTTGTCCTTCAAATACAAGAATATCAAAATTAACTTGTACCTTGA
>SNQJ01S0033053.1:3095-15309 GCA_010110895.2 Picea sitchensis | reverse complement strand
TCTGATATGGAACCAAAGATTTGATTTGATGTTGCCAACCCGGGAGTACAGCCTCTGTTAGTTGTTGATAATCTTGACTTTCCTCAGCGCGCGACTTTGTGAAAACCGCTCAATAGCTGTGGAAAGTATGCACTTTCAACAGCGTGCCTCTTTGTAAAAAGCACTCCTTAGCTGTGGAAAGCATGCACTTTCAATAGCGCATGACCTTTGAAAAATTGTTCCTTAGCTGCGGAAAGCATGCACTTTCAACAGCGCACGCTCAACTTTTGGACACACGTTATCTGATGAAAGTGTAAAATGAAAATTTTGAAAAGAAGACTTTATGGGTCAAATTATTTTCTTAAGACAAAACCAAAACCTAAGTTTTGCAGCTAAAAAGACTCAATAATGGATTGAGGAAACTATCAATAGCCATGCTATCCACCATAAAACCCGACCAAAATGACGGTGCTATTTTGGGAGATACAGAAGGCTTGAACGAGACTTTGTTATATGTTTTCCCTTTTCAGGAAAATGAAGTTATTCAGTGTTGTGAGGAAGTGATCATCTCCTATGGTGCACATGAAATCATTGAATAACCCCCAAATAGAATTGAAAATCACATTGATGATTTCATACAGATTGGCAGATGTAGATGGGATTTGGGTTGTTTCATTTTTTACAGAGACCCTATCTACGACATTGAAGGCACATCTCAGATAAAGGATATAGAAAGCATTTCTTCAGAGGATTTCTTTTTACATCCAGATGGTCCAAATATGTGCCGACACGATGATATGGTTACATATTTGTTCCATCCATTCGAGGACGACCTGACATAGCGTTTTTAGGATGATTTTCATCCACCATACTCAGATTTTGATGAATACCAGGACATGGCCACCTCAAAGCAGTCAGATATTCATTCTTCAAAGCGGAAGTATTTCCATCTTGGATATTTCCATGGAGATTCATAAGGGAAGAGGCAGTGTTTTTCTACACCTAAGACTATTCCTTACCTATTTCCCTCTTCTCCAAGAGACCATGCAGTATTCTTTCGACCTCTCGTTTCCTCATAGTCCTCCACAAGCAGTGAGTCTTTGTGCATGGATGAAGATGAGACTTCGTCTACATATAGTATCCTCCTTCAGAGATAGATTAATCAGTCTTGTGTCTACACTTTCAGGCAGGATGATCGGGTTGATGGTTTCTCTTTCCAACATGATTTCCTCCCTCCCACCCATCTTCATGAGTTTTATTTCATGATCAATTATATGTATGTTTATACTCATGATTATTATGTGATTAACGTATCTTTGTTGTATTATATGATTTAGCACATGGGGAGATACTTTGATGAGATGATCGAATGGTTGCATTGGTTGTATGATTTCACCTGACATCATCTAGCACATGAACTTCAGGGCCCCAAGGCCCTAGGTAAGTAGGTAAGTCATTTTGGTTCCTTTCATTTGCATTTTGATTGCTCATATTAGTTTAGATGCATTTAATTTTCATTTTTCTCTACTTGCATATTAATTTCATGCTTAGCTTAGAAAGTTTTGAAAAAATGTCAAAATTTTATTTTTTTGGCTTAGTTGGTTACGATCATATGAGAACAAGGATGAGTAGCCCATCTTGCACCTGACAGATTGTTGTTTCCTTGTAGGCACAGGTATACCATGATATGTTGTGGTTCTCATGCACTCTACAGCAAACACATGTCCCCAAGTAGGAGCCAGATGTTATTCCCATTTT
The DNA here is from genome assembly GCA_010110895.2 of Picea sitchensis. Classification (NCBI taxonomy): domain Eukaryota; kingdom Viridiplantae; phylum Streptophyta; class Pinopsida; order Pinales; family Pinaceae; genus Picea; species Picea sitchensis. The sequence continues at coordinate 13,572 of SNQJ01S0033053.1, read as the reverse complement.
ATGGATAACTAAGGAGATTGTATCTCGAGGCCCTTGGGTTGCATATATGTAGTGTCGAGAGACTACATGGCCAACAGTACCCTTTTGCATAGATGGAAACCCCTCTCACCACCACAAATGGTCATAGATTTGCAAATGGCATCCACCACATTAGTTGGCTTCCGAAAGGCAGTGGGCCTTGCTCCATGAGGTACAATTCAGTATTATGGTGAGAATCATTTCAACATTTAATCCATTTGATTATATTGTATCTTAGATTTCTCTAGATTTCATGATATATTCTTGGACATTGTGCCTTTTTCCCTGCTTCACCTTGGTGGTTGACATTCTACCCTAGTAAGTGGTCTTCCTTGGGGATGGGTTTGCTACAAGGAACTCCCTTAATAAGCCAATGTATCGTTCACAACCATACTTACCAATTTCCATCATTTTCCCCCTCCATTTCCTTATCTCTTGGGATTTTAGGATGTATTGACCCAAGAAGGGGTTGTCCCTCATTCTATGGGAAGAAGGGGTTGAATTCCTATAGGGGTTCATGTTGGGTAAAATATAAAATCCTTATATAAACCTTCCAGATGCTTCACCCAAGGATCACCCAAGAAAGCAATGAGACGCTTATCTTTGAGTAAAGGGGACCCACAGTATAATAAATAATGCTTAAAGGGTTAGTTGAAGGATAGGGGGTCTCATCACGAGCTGACCTATCATGTCCATGAATATCTATTGGTATGAAATTGTCATCATCTGGTCACCAAACCAAGGCAATGGCTCTCAATTGCATGGTTGAGATAAAGGGGCTCTCATCACGAGCCAGCCTTCTCATTTCCACTAGGTGTTTTTGGGTGACACTGTCATCATTTGGTCACCATGTCAGGGAAGTGACCTTCAATATCTCCTTATGCTATATTGAAAGAAAAAAAAGAAAGAAAGATAAAAGGAAATTGATGGGCTTGGAAAAAGTGCATTGTGGACGAAGGTACCACACACCCTCTACAAAGGCACCCATCAATGAGACACTACGACCCCTTGTATGTCATGAGCCATGTGCCCATTGAGTATTGACCCCAACCATTTCATCCACTTTACATGGCTTAAAGAGGGATCTCTTGGAAACTCTCCTTAACCTAGGGCAATATCTACCCAATAAGACACCTCGTCAACCCTCCCATATTCAAGCTTGACAAGTCGCATAGTGTCTTTGAGCATTTAATTTTTTGATATAGTGATCTTTGATGCACATGATTAGGTGGCTCATTTATTGATTGGATTCACTTAGCATGACGTTATGACTTTAGATCCTTGGAGGGTGTGCTCATTTGTCTTTGCAGGACGTAGTTGGTGGACAGTTTTGGGAGAACAATCCTAACTTAGGCTTCCATGGGGCTACAAGCCCATAGGTTGGATGCCAAGGGCCCCATGTCAGATGAGAAATATCAAACTTAGAAGGCCTTGATATTGACTTGGACGAAATAGCCTAACCCCCACATGCCAAACATTTTTCCTAGGAAAGGCAAAACGTCACTCTTAGAGGCATGATGTCACCTAGGGGGGTTAGGGCTTGGTGGTGAGGTGCCACTCATTGACACATGGATGTTTTGAGGAAAAGAGGGTCTTCACCATGATGATATAATATAGATGCTTGACATGTGGCCTTTGGAGGCCTACCCATGCTTCTCCAACACCAACGACTTCTTCAAAGTGGCAAAATGTCCCATAAAGGGGAGACGTCAAGGTAAAATTAGGGTTTATTTCTGTAAAAGTGAAAGTTTAGATGAATTGTTTAATATTAATTTTTTAAAGGGGGAAATATCAGGGTTGTTGACCCCTAGTCTTATGGTTTACCCCTTATATTTTGGACAAGTCACCTAGGTGACATTTTGTATAAATAAGAGATCATAAGATCTCATTTTAACATAACTCTCCCTCATTGTGAGAAGTATTGGTCTGAAATTTACGTTATATTTGGATTTATTTATCTCTTGTGCACTTGTTTATGGCTATCTTGATGAATGGTTGATGGAAGAGTGAGGTGCTAGCCTTGGATGATGTTTTCTAGCTTTTATGTTGGATTATCTTGGCATCTTTCTTGATTTTGGTATGGTCTTTTACTATTATGCTATCATTATTTTTCAAGTCAAGGAATGGTGTGCTAGGATATAGGTGGGAATTATAAGGGCATACAACCCCACCATAGTCTTCATCATTTTATGCTTCATCTTATTGGTTAAACAAGGATTTGCTAAGAGAAGTATAAGGGCATATACCCTCTTAGCTTAAACCCTAGCTAGAGAAACTTGCCTTTGGAAGTAAAAGGGATTACACCCCCAAGGATATAACTCCTTTAGCTCTTTCTTTATTTGACTCCATTAACCCAATAGTAAAGGCACTAGTCATGTATTTTTTTCATTGGAGATATAAAAGCATTGCCTTAGGAAACATGATTTTTTATCTTTTGAAAGGTTTCTTGCTTGAAGTTGGTTTGCCTCATTGAGAGAAGTGTTCCCCTACAAGGGTCTCCCCTCTCTCCCACTACTTTAATTGTTGTTACAAACCCTAACCTACAGTCATTAGGGCTGATCTAACCTAGATAAACTACTAACCATAACTCCTAAACTAACCCTATACTTGCTCCTAAATTTTGCACACTAACTCTCTTAACTAGGGCGCATATTTTGGGCTACTTCTTGGCTTGGTGTGTTTTGTTGATAAAATTGAATGAATGCTACAGCCATAAAGATGCAATTTTCTGTAGAAAATACATGTTATAACAGCTTGCTTTATTCATCCTCAAAACAAAAAATTTCAGTCATAATTGATTGCCATACTCAATGATAATATTGTTGATTGATCTTAAGCCTTACATGCTGATTTGAATGTCTTACTTGCTGATATAAACTGTCATATATTTCTGCAAATTAGGGACAAAAAACTTAACTTGTTGATCCATACTAATATATATTGTTGCAAGTTGGATTTTCTTGTGTCTCGGGCAGGTACAATCATCCGGAGAAGTGTTACACCTTTGGGGAAACAATCACTTGACTTACAAGGCATATCTTCCCATATTTCACTCCATTTATATTTTACCTCTAGGGGCTCCACTTCCATCTCTAACCATCCCCATCTCATTTCCCCTAGGGTCACCGGTATCGCCTCCCTAGAGTGACCTACTCACCCTTGAAGTGTGGGACCTACATCAAGGTGACATTGGGTGTAGGATTCCCAAGTTGTAGCAGTTGCTTTATGGCTGGGTCGAGATTTTCCCAACCTACAACTTGCGCTATAATAGTTCCCACAATGTATGTCAAGTCATAAATCTCTAAGGCTACCTTTCCCGCAACTCTTGTTCGTTCCATCATAAATGCTCATGAATCTAGAGAGAGAGAAAGTGTGATATGCATTAAAGGAAAGAAAAACCAATCCCAGAGACCAAACCAAATTTTCATGGTTGAGAGAAACGTGTAGATATCTTTGTGAATCATGAAATCTCGATAATAGTAACGACAACAATAATAACAATGTTAATGATATCATTGAAATGAATAGTGTTTTTATTGTAGTTTGGAGAATCTGTATTTGTATTAAACTTATAAGCGTAAGTTCGTTAATACATGTAAATTGCATTGGTGCCTAGAAATCATTTAAATGCACTAGTGTGTAACAATAATTAAAAAGTATTAGTGCATAAATATGAATACAATGCACCATTTTGTTCAATTGAATACAATTCACACATATGATATGTTTTGACGTTGACTTTCCCCACATTGTCGATATGCAAAACCATTTTCTTTTCTTTTTTTAAATAAAATTTCAATTACTCTTTGAGAAATCAAATATTTTTTAATAATATTATTATTTTTTATATTTTAATTATATGTTGAATATAACCATTGCATTAATGTATTGTTCATATTAAATAAATATACTAGTTGATTACAACTATGTTCATTGTAATAATGCAAATCATTGCAATGTAACATTTCACAACACTAGAAACTGCAATAGAATAACAAACTCATTTTATTATATACGAATAAGAGACCTTTTGTCATACAAAATGGGACAACAGAAAGGTCCACGATAATCAAAACTTCAATAAACAATTGTTACAATTATTGGTAACCTATCACCTTATCACTTAGGACTACATATCCACATTAATCAAAATGTCTTATTTTTACAAACAAACATTCCAAAATACAAAACTTGTAACATTTAATTATATTGATCACCATTCAACTCTTCAATTGTTGACATTGCTCAAGTTGTTTGCATGCCTCATTTATTCATCACTTACAGGGGCTAGTGTACTTGGTTTATGTTGTAGGTGAATCCCCCTGTGGATAAGTGGATTCCCTCTTGGTCTCTAGACTCCTAAGGCCAATACAGAAAAGTGCTTAACATGGACATTGACTTCCTTTTAGATCTAATCAAGCTAATCAATGAAAGAGAAGGAGAAAGATATGTACCTTATTAGCGACGTTTTTCCTTGCAAAGTCCTAGCTGAGCTTCGATCCTGAGCTCCCTGATAGATCCTGTAAGACAAACAAAGATACAATGGACTTCCTACTCTACTGGGATTAGTTCAATCATAGATCCATCTACTGCAAACAAACTCATATGGAACAAGCACAAGTTTGAAAGAAACAGGCCAAGCATTGATTATTTAATGAGAACAAGTAAAAGTAATTACAATCCTTTGAATGAAGGTGCAACATCCTCTTCCAGTTCTCCTTGTTCAACCCCTTTGCTCAATCAATCTCCACTGATTGCTTTGATGACATCTCACTCATGAGATCATAAGTTTCACATCTCCAATCTTTTCCATGTACCTTTCACCATGAGAAGGCCTCCTTATATAACCTTGGAGAGGTCCAACCACTTGATAGATCTTTGGGATGAGTTGAGGATTCCTCTCCTTTAGTTGAGGATCTCCCTTAAGATCATGCCATGACCATCTATTCGAATCCAACTACCTTCAGGAATTGAGGGATTCTTCCCTTATTTGCCTCAACAAACCCAGAATTTTCTAAAAATAGGGTAGCGCTCCCCCAAAAGGGTGCACAGGGTGCTCAAGCACTACCCCAAAGAGGCTCAGGGAGCGCCAGCACTCCCTGACAATGGGTAGGGGAGCACTCCTCTCCAAAATCCATTTTTTTGTGGTTTTCTCAATGTCAAAAGGCTTGTACTTCCTGCCAAGTGATTTCTCTTCTTCCAAACTAACCTTTGAGGTGTCTTAAGTGTCTTTATGATGTCGTTAGAGGCACGACATATGCAAGATGGCAGTATATTGTTTGTGACACTTGTAACACTTGTAGTTAAGATGCAACACTTGCGGACAAGATGTGACACTCACAACACTTGTAATGACGACACTTGCGACACTATCGAAGTGAGTAATTTTGAGGTGTAACAGATTGCCCCCCAAAGTACGAAGTTAGAAGACGATGATGACTGAAGTACTTTGTAGACTTTTTCGAGCAAGGGTATGGACGCAGAGAAACCGGAAAAAGTTGCACACAACCATCAAACAAATATTATGATATGTTTCAAAACCCAAGGTAGGCATACCTATGCTTGAGTGATACAGACTTTTTAGGTATGGCCGCCATAAAATACATTGTGGATCCATAATTATATTGACAAAATGGTATAGCCACTGCAGATACAATGTGGATATATACTCCTATGACCTGAACTGATCGTAGCCACGAAGAGTACACAGTGGATCTACGAAATGGCAATACATAGCCACGACCAATACAAAGTGGATCTATGTAACAGTATATGTGTCATAGTTCAAGAGAACTCCTTCACAACCTGGGAAAAGTACATATAAGAGTGAAAACTCAACCCAGGGTCTTCTTACTAATCCTGATGTAGTACGAATCTAACCATGTGAATAGATGTCCTGATGTCGAACATGGCAGAAACCACTTGATTACCGATTAATGATGTAAATCGTTAACAAGCACGAGGGAGATCACCATTGATGTGAATGATTCCTAAGGTACTCTAGTACATTCCAATGAATGTGAATGGATGAGCTGAAGTTGAACATCTGTGGAATCATCCGATCAGGGGTCAATGATGCAAACCCACTGTCAGACATGAGGAGTTTTGCCATCGAGGCATGCAGGTCCCAAAATACTAATTGGTTTCTAATTCTAGTTCAGGGATAATGTGTTGAAGTCGATAGGAATAGACTCGTCGAAGGAGGGCCTTGATGTATCCCCCATCAATGACACGAAATTGACACAGAGATTTAATTGGTAGATCAAATGAATATGGACTGACACGGGTATTGAAACAGGATATTTGTGATGGATGACTCTCGAGGCTGATACTTCCCTTGAACATTGAGGCACAATAGCAGAAACTTGACATGGACCAAAAATTGATGATGTAGTGGATGTTGTGACTTTCATTGGGTGACCCAAAGGAGTAAAAGAAACTCAGAGGATTAGCTCAGTGCAGAGGTTCAGCAGATTAAAATGCGTGCAAATACAAAGTGTCGTATTCAAGGGCGACGTAAGAGTTACTGGTAGTGTTCTCAAAAAATGTTGGGCTTTCTTCTTTCAATTTTTTCCCCCATCTAGATAGACGAGTACCTCTTTTTAATTTAACGAGCTCGAGGAGGGTAACACATGCTCGATATGAATCACCTTCGGTAAGTCCTTCTTCCTTTGTTTAACGAACTGGAAGAATTAAGGGTTTGATCCCATATGGGCCCTTCAATGTATGATTGTTTAACGAGTCCAGAGAAGGTAAACTCGATGGTTTTTCATATTTAGAGAGTCTGAAAACAACTTAAAGATGAATCCAATGTTGTCCTTTTTCGTAATGTTAGTCTTGCGAGGCCGAAAAAGAGATAAATTATCACTCGAAAGATGCCATTTCAAACCTTTTAATGAGTGGGAAAGGAAGCAAGATCACTCGGCAATCGTTTCATGTTTAGAGAGTCTGAAAAGTGCTCAAAGATGACTCCAAGTCCGAAAAAGAGACAAAAGTTTACCCGGTTGCATTCTCATGGATTTACGAGGATGAGAAAGAACAAAGACTAAGCTCGGTATGCCCCCAACATGAAATCTAGTGGCTTAACTCCAAGATGATCATCAAAGGTTGGAGACATGCCCTCCAAGCTTCAATTCATTCACCGACTTTGAGGTTGTCACCAATTTCTCTACTAGATTGAGAAAAAGGATAAGAGTGGATGAAATGAAGGTTCAAGAGAGGTGATTGTTTCATTTTTTAACGAGCTTGACACAAAAAAAGAACTATGCTCAGGGCTCCGGGTTCAATCCCCAGATTGTTGTTTCATTTTTTAACGAGTTTTCTACAGAGAGGAAAACTATGCTCAAAGCTTTTGTTTCATTTTTTAACAAGTTTGCTACAGAGAAGAGAAATTATGCTCGTGACCTCTATTTCATTTTTTAACAAGATTGCTACAAAGAAAATAAACTATGCTCATGGACTCTCCTTGATCATGGCTTCCAAGAGAATAACGCTCTGAAAGGAAACCATGTCAAGGGACAAAACTCGGTCATGGCTTCCAAGAGATCTTCACTAGATGGAAGAAAATCACTCTGGAAGGGACACATGTCGAGGGGCTCATCAGGGGTAAGGAGATCAAGCTCTAATAGCCCTACCGAAGAGATTACCATGTCAACTACCAGATCCAAATCATCGAAAGTTGAAGGCATGGGAAATAATGCCACATAATTGACATGTGGAAGAGACGATACTATCTGCATGTAAGAACCCTTTAGGGAGGTAATCCAGTCATGACCAACGAACGAAAGTTGATCGATAGTCACCATTCTTCCATCATGAGCGAAAGATATCACACGAAAAAGAGTGGATACAATCGCTCTCATGGCATAGACATAATTCCTCCCAAGGAGTAAAGAAAAATCCAAGGAGTCTCAGACTACCATGACATTAATAAAGACAGTTTTCCCTCCCAAAGTTACGGGAAATTGAGGAAGGGTCCCTAAAGGTTGACTAGTTCTTCTGTTAAAAGCTAACAGATTCTATGTAACTGGCGCAAGTCGAGGACAGCCCAAGGTGTGCCAAGCAACAGAGGAAAAAATACTAACGGACGCACCTTCATCAATCAACATTTGAGGAACGTCCTAACCACAAACCTGTATTGTAATCTGGAAAGGGATATGAGAGGGAAGACAAGGTCCAGTTAGCGCACCCCAATCAAAAAGGATGGCCTCATTTCTTGGAGGGGGTTTCACAGGAGAATGAGGAATGCCCCCCAGCACGGTAGATTTTGTATCAACGATAAAAACATGGTTAGTATCGGGTTTACACTCTAGAGGGAGAGTAGGATCGACCGATGATGGGATCAAATCGACCACGCAGTGACTCTTCAGAGGAAGAGTGGGATTGACCGATAATGGATCGGATCAACCACACAGACACTCCTCAGAGGAAAGGTGGGACTGACCGAGGAAGGGACTGGATCAACCACTTTGGTACTCATCAAAGGAGGAGTGGGATTGACCGATGACAGACTCGGATTGACCACTTGGGTTTCATTCTCCAAGGGGAGAATGGGGTCGACAGGTGGAAACGAATCGATCGCTTTCATGTCACTCTCTAACGGGAGAGTGGGATTAACCAAGGACAGAACCAGATCGACCACTTTAACACTCTTCAAATGAAAGGTGGGGTTGACCAATGATGGAACTGGATCATCTACTTGGGTTTCACTCTGTAGATGAAGAGTGGGGCTGACCGATGACGGAACTGGATCAGCTACTTGGGTTTGTGGTTCAATTGAGGAGGAAACTAGATGGACCACCTGATCAATCGGACTGACCGGGGATGGAACCCGATTGACCAGTTCATCAACTAACGATGGGTTGGGGGAAAGCTTACGATAACCTTTTGGAAGTTGAAGTTTTTCCAAAAGAGAAGAAGCCTCATCCATGTGAGGAAAAAGGTGAGAATAATGATCACCTTTGCATAACATACAAGGGAATTTGACAGTTGTCTTCTGCTTACCAACCTAAACATCACTAGTTGATGAGTCATCACCAGCATGTCCTGCAGAGGTCGATGACGCGAAGGACCACATTTCTAAGACCTTGGGAATACCAGGGAAATCCCTTAGAAAGTGGTCACCCTTACAAAGACTGCAAGGGAATTTGGGTTTCAGATTCTTTATTTTAATCTTGTTGACCTCATCAACACTCGTAGTACTATTAACAATGACTTGTTGCTTGGATCCAACATCTGATGTTGTTGGGGCCTTGGTTTTTTTCGAGATCTTCTTCTTCTTCTCTTTTTGTTTCTTCTTCTTCTGATCAACCTGGCTAGTTGCTTTAAAGATTTCACTAAATGAAGAAGGAGAAAGGGAAGGAGACATAATGGGTGAAGAAGGTGAAAATTCGACAGGAGGTTGATGTGTGGGTGGTGTACTAACATCTAAAGTATTAGGTGCAGTTGAAACATTGGGAGGATTTGATATCACCAGAGTGGGGAATAACCAAACCGATAATCCGATGGTGAGTCCCGAAAGACTCAGTGTGGCAATGTATGGAGAACCAAAGTTTTCAAAAGAAGGAAAGGTATAAGGCTCCCTAGGAGAAGGGGTTCCTCCATTGGTACTTTCAGGATTTGATGCCATTAACACTGACTCGACCTAAGGTCCACTAAGTAACACAACCAACACACGTTATGAATCTGAGAAGCAAAGAATCAAACAAAATCTTCTCACAATGAAACCACTAGTTGGTGATGAAATCCAATGTCACGAGATCAAAATAGGAAGAGGCAGGGGTAGAGCGGGTGGATCAGTTACATTGGTGACCTGCTTAATGGATTTATGCCTTGGTGCAAGCTTCCATGCAGTAATCATGGATTTACCCTCCAAGGAGCCCGAGTGAGTTTGACCAACATCTATTCCAAGTACAGTGAGACTTCCCTTCACCGTCACCTTGTGTGAGACCCTAAAGATTATGGCTACTAAGGTCACCAATTTGCAGTCAGCCCCTAGGTGGGTACAATCGACAGTCTGATCCGAACGTATGGGAAAGATAACAAGTCTGAAATCAACTCGAGAGGCTCCCACACATAATCGTGGGTATACCCTCAAGTGACCTCCAATATACGATCTGACCACTACAAACAGTTGAACCACAAAGGGATAATCTCTGTAATCCTCTCGAATGCGACCTCGTGCATAACCCCTATGTGAGAGGGGGATCCCAGAAATCCTGTACGATAATTGGATTTTCTCTCCCTATCACAAGATGCTAAGTTTGTTTGATAGCTTTGGAAAGTTATCCTTTCAACCTATTCCAAAGCCCTACACCTTAAACTAATGTAGGTTTGCTAAAAAATATGTAAAAAAGTCTGATAAATTTTAGTTAAGCGTTGATTTTAGTGGTTGTTGTTTACTCAGAGGTGTATGAGAGTGAAGACTGATGATATTATGACTCAGTTCCCAAAACATGCA
>SNQJ01S0033052.1:23083-38238 GCA_010110895.2 Picea sitchensis | reverse complement strand
AAAGAAGGTTATAGGTGACAAGATCCCAGTTCAAACCATATTTCCAGAACTTGACGAGGAAGGAAAAATCATATTGGAGCATGAAGCTATCACTGACATAAGAATTGGCAAGATGAGGAATAGATCCATTTCAGAGTATCTCATTAAGTGGAGGAAACTACCTACTGAATATTCCACTTGGGAAGATGATTCTTTTATACAGAATCATCCATAATTACTCAAGCATTGTGGACAACACATGTCTAAAGGGGAGGGGCATGTTAAGCCCTAAATAGTGGAACATTACCCCTTAATTAGGGTATATTACATTAGTAATGTTATTTTATTTATGTTGGCTTGGGTCCATTAGTTGTAATTGTACCTACTAGTCTCCTATATATACCAAGGAGATCTTTTTCATTTGGAATCATATTGTATTTGGAAATTTATGTGGTGTATAAGGAGGTTTCCCCCTCAAAGAGGCTTATTATCTAAAATTCTATCTTTTTCAAGGCGTTGAGTACTTATTCTGAGGTTTTTTTATGTTATTTTGATATTTGTTTCTTAACAGAATCCCTCAATTACCTTTGATGATATCCTTTAAGGAATCATCTGGAGAATCCATAAAATGAAAACCTATGAAGGACGTCATTATAGAAATCATCCCATTCCCCATTGCTCCTCCAAAATGGGCATCCAAAAATATTTTCAAACCCTTAGACTTGAGTAGAATCTGCGGTTTTCCCCATAACATGGATAATAGTGCTAACTCCTGACTTTCTAAATTCTATAGTAGCAATGATACCAAAGTCGATTACCATTTGAAGAGATTCTATGAAGTAGACCCGCAACATCAAGACATGATCATGAGGCTTTTCTCTACCTCATTGATAGGAGATGCTAGAGAAAGTTATGATAGCCTCCCAAGCATGAGTATAAATACATGGAGGGACTTTGAGAATGATTTCCTTAGGAAATGGGGTGATGGAAAGGATCAAGAATATATTTTCTCTCAGTTTAACCAAATCAAGAAGCATGAACAATATCATGTAAGAGAATTCAATGCAATATTTGATGCCCTAGTAGAGGATTTTCCTCACAACATCATACATTTAAAGGGAATTTACCTAGCCTGGTATTTAAATTCCTTCCAAGGGAAGTTTCAATTCTTGTTGAGGAAAAATTTCCCTAAAACCCTCAAGGAAGCATGAGAATTCTCATCCCAAATAGAAACCAACTTGAATTCTTGCAAGTTTTATGTCCCTCCCATAATAAGTACTCTAGAGTAGAAGATTACAAACCTTACACAATCTCACGAGGTCCTCATGACCAAAATGAATTCCCTAGATGAAAGATATGCCCTTTATAAAAAATATATGGGTGATATTGGATGGGTAAATTTCTCCCATGAAGATTCATGCCCCATCAGCAAGAAAAAATGGCACACCGAAACTATGATGGTTGCTAGCGAGAAAAAAATACAACTCTAAGATATTATGAGTGAGGAATTGGAAGAGGAAGATGAACCCCTTGAGGAGGAAAATCACTTTTACACTCCAACAATCCATAAGGTATATAGTGATGAGTTTAAAAGTACCAACCCTGATGATCTTGCATCCCTTCCGAGTCCTCGTAGAGAAAAATCAAAAGGACAACTTGAGAACCCCATTGCTTCACAAAATTCTAGCATCAAAGAATATCAAGATCCCCAAGAGGAGGAGGATCTTGAGATAGTGCTCTGTAATGAAGATCTTGGTAGAAAGAATGGAAAACATTTTCCCTTCTTCATCTCACTTCTAGTGAATGAGCTCATACTCCACAATTACATGGTAGAATCAGGCACTTCCATGAATATTATTCCTTTAAGAGTAATCCAACAACTTGTTCTGGAAGTCTCATGACCATATCAAAACATATTTGGGGTGTATTCTTGAATTATCAAGGTTTGTGGGCTTATTAAGGACCTTAAGTTTATCTTGGTATACTTTCCTGACATTTCCCTTGTCATGAATGTTGTACTAATTGATATACCTGATGTTTAGGAATGTTTTTGTCAAGGAATGGGCCGAAACCTGGGGCAGTAATCTTTATATGGACCTATCATACTCCACCATTCCCATCTTGGGGGAGGTTTTCTCACCCTATATAGAGAACATGTTGTGCAATACCAAGTTGAAACCATACAAAGTCCAGTGGATGAAGTATTTTACTTGGGTGAAAAAATGGGAAATTTTTATGCGATTGATCCTACACTCCAAATGGAGCAATGTTAGGACACTAGTGGTATGTGGAATTTGGAATTTGATGGAGCTCACTCTAACTCTGGTTCAAGAGCTAGACTTTTCCTCATAGCACCCTTCAAAGAGGCAAGCTATTTCTCATATAGGCTTGAGTATGATTGTATGAACAATGTTGTCAATTACGAGACCTTTCTCATAGGACTCAGCCTATCCTTTAATAGGAATATAAAATGATTGAAAGTCATAGGAGATTTTGATCTAGTTTTTTCCCAAGTAAATCTAAGTTTGCTTAAAAAAATGAAAGATAGAGAAAATATAGGGACATGTTGAGAGACACTATAAAACTCTTTGATGATTTTTTAATTGAATCTATCCCTAGAGAAAATAACTATGTCGTTGATGCTCTAGTTGTCTCTACCTCTACCATACAACCTTGTGAAGAGGTCCTTCAGGACTTATGAAAAATGGAAGTGGTCTTCATGCCATCAGTCTTTGATAACCTATAACATTGGCATGTTTTTTATGATGATGCCTGAATACTTAGATTCTTGCAACTCAAAAAAGAGTTCTTTGATTCCCAAGTGAATTTCCTAGTAAACGCAATGAAATTAGAATTTATATACTTACCGAAAAACACTCTCTCAAGGGGATGTGTTCCCTTAGAACAAATGTTTGACAAAAATTACACGTACAAGGGAAATCTTGTTGTATACCAATCTAACAAAGCTTTTGAGTTTAACATAGGCTCAGGGATTGAGTCAAGTATGGTAAATATAGGGAAGTGTAATACTAAGTCTGAGAGAGATGGCATATTATATCTCATTCGATAGTTTAAGGACATCTTTGATAGGAATTATGATGACCTACAATCTTATACGATAATTGTCATTTAACACACCATCCCTCTTGTAGAAGGGGCCAAACCATTCAAAAAAAAACTAAGGATCATTAACCATAATATAGTGCCTCATATTTAGACATAACTTCAAAATATGGTTGACACTGGGATCATAGTCCCCATTAGGTATTCTTCTTGGATGTCTATATTGGTGCTAGTCCAGAAAAATAATATAGACATTGGACTATGTGTTGACTTTAGGAATATCAATCAATTGTCATTGAAGGATAACTACCCCCTTCCCAACATGAAAAATATATTACAAAGAATTATTGGTGTTGGAATGATGTCTATGTTGGATGGTTTTTTAGGCTACAATCAATTTTTGTTAAAGAGGGAGGATCAGCGTAAGACCGCATTCACCACCCCCCAGGGACCCTTCATGTACTTATGAATTCCTTTTGGCCTCATGAACACCAGATCTACTTTCCAAAGATTAATGGATTTATCCTTCAAGGATTTGATAGAGAAGATCACATAAATATACCAAGATGATTTGACAGTTGTAACCAAGGAAAGGAATGAAAATATATCACACCTTAGGACGATATTTGAGCATTGTAGGAAGTATGGCATCTTCCTTAACCCTAAGAAATCAATATTTGGTATCGATAAAGGAAATTTTTTAGGACACATTGTCTCAAAAGAATGTATTTCCATCAATCCCGAAAGATTTGAGTCTATCAAGAACATCCGGCCAAATTCTAGCAAGAAATCCTTGCAATCATTCTTTTGAAAAATCAACTTTATAAAACGGTTTATCAAAAACATTGATGAGAAGGTTAAGCCAATGAACAATTTGATAAGAAAGGATGTTTCTTTTAGATGGGATAATGATATCTTAATGTCCTTCTAAGATATTAAGGAAGCGATTACTACAACATCAGTCTTGGACAACCCTGATTACTCTCATGAATTTATCATTTTTTCATTTGCCTCTCAAGACACTATAGTTGGAGTGTTATTACAAAAGAACAAGTATGACTATGAGAAACCCATCTCCTTCATGAGAAAGACCCTTCTGGATGTATAATTAAATTACTTAATCACCGAGAAGCAAGCTTATGCCCTTGTCAAGTCCCTTAAGCACTTTAGAAGTTATGTCGGATACAATAAGATCAAAACTTGTGTACCTTACCCCATTGTCAAAGTTGTTCTTTCTCAACAAGAATGCCTTGGGACTAGAGGAAAGTGGGTATAAAAAATTTAGGAATATGAATTAGAGATCAAACCCAGTAATATTATCAAGGGACGAGGCTTGGCCTAGATGCTGACAAAAAGTAATGAGGAAGCCATTCAAATGGAGGAAAATGAACAATTTAGCGTGATAGTGAGTGAGATAGAACATCATGAATGATACACTAACATTATCTACTACTTGAAGAACCTTTCATGCCTTGAACACTTGGTATATCACAAGAATAGAGCATTGAAACTAAAGGATATGAAATATTGTTTGACCCAAGATGGCCAAGGTTGGAAGAACCCTGATGGAATCATCCTAAGATGTGTGAAAAAATATGAAGTTGACCGATTGATTAAGGAACTCCATTCAGGTTATTGTGGTGGTTAATTCGCTTCCCCCACCACAACCCATAAGATCATAAGAGTTGGATTTTACTAGCCTACATTGTTCACTGACACCCATCATTTTGTTAGGTCCTTCCATCCTTGTCAATTCTTCACAGAGAAACAACAATTACTTGTGTTACCTGTGAAACCAATCATTTTTTAAGATCCTTTTCAACAATGGCGTTTAGATTTCATTGGTGAATTTAAGGACAACTCTAGCAATGGATATCATTGGGTTTTGACCGCTACAAATTTTTTCACTAGGTGGGTAGATTCCATCCCAATGAAAAAGGAAACTAATGAATTCATCATGATTTTTCTCGAGGATAGGATAATAACAAGCTTTGGAACCCCTACCAAAATCACTAATAACAAGTATAGGATCATCTTATCTCACTCTTCCAACTACTATCCCCAAGGAAATGGACTAGCAGAATCAAGTAATAAGAATCTGATGAATATCATTAAGAAGATTGTAGAAGAAAACAAGAAGGCTTGGGATAGTAAGATTGAGTATGTTTTTTGGGAAGAATGTATCACAACCAAGACTTCCATAGGAAAAACCATGTTTGAGCTGGTATATGGATTGGAATCCAAACTTCCCATAAACCTACAAATCCCTACCCTCTGATTTGCACAATAATATATGAATGAAAAAAAGGCTTTGTAAGGAAGAATTGACCAATTGATAGAGGTGCAAGAAACTAGGAGGAACACTTTGTATCAAATGGTGCATAACCAAGAAAAAATAAAGGGAATGTTTGATCACAAATCAAGACAAATAAAAATTTAAGGAAGAAAACCAAGTACTGATGTGGGACAAGAGAAAGGAGAAACCAAGAATGCATAAGAAGTTTGATAGTTTATGGATTGGGCCCTACCAAATTGAGAGCGAAGTTGTTTTTAACTCCTTTAACTTCGCTACGCTTGAAGGGGAGAAGCTATCATTACCTGTTAACATGTACCTTCTTAAGCCCTAATTTCCATCTAGAACATGACCTTGTAGCATATATTAGTGTAGGTTAGGTAGGTTATTTGCATCCTAAATTTCATTTGTATATATGTTGCATCATGAATTCATGCTAGTATAAATCTTGCATATTCTTGTGTATATTGAATTCTCATTTTTTAATAATGCATACATATTAGGAACATTCATTTGATCATTGTATATTATTTCTTTATCATTTTTTAGCTTAGTGAAAAAAATTATTTTCAATATGATTTTGGATTTATCACTGACCCCGGTGGATCACATCCACTGGTTGATACTTCTAAAGGGTTTTTTTGTTTGAATTCGGTGCAGGATTGTAGATCTTGGACAACCAAATATGTTGAGGTTCTCATGTGATCTACAGTGGGCACATGTCACCATAATGGAGGTATATGTTACCCCCCATGCCTAGGCGTAACTAGAGGAGATCATGTCTTGTGGTCCACAATGGAGATAAGGATCCTGACCATGATGATGATTAGCAATTCCACAGATGGCAGCCCAAAATCCTCCCTCATTATCCTCTATATCTACAGATCAACCAATGTCATCACATCCAATCAATCCAGTGTATGGGAGATAGTAATCCATTGTCACCATGAGGTATGTTAGTCCTTCTTTCATGTGAAGTGTTGTGTTTGATTTATTGGGAATGTAGATGAGGATCTTTGGTCAAAGTTGGATAATCGATCACTGGCTTGGGAAATTATGTTTTTTTATCTTGTTTCACCTTGGTGACAAAATTCTATTCCCTAGTCTTGTGTTGTTACCGCCCAAGAAAAAGGGGTACTATTGGGGGGATGTAACAACCTTGTTTCCCCCGGCCTGTAATTAATATTTTATTATGATCACCATGTTATGGCATGGGAACAATGTAAATGTATTATTATTTATATTGCCAATAACTGACTATGGGGGTGAAGCCTCGAAGTATTGGCCATGCTATCACTAGAGGAAAGAGTGAGGAAACCATAGAGAGGGTTCATTATGTCAAAATGACCCAAACTCTATTTGTTGAAATAATAAGCCTCATCCAGATTCCAAGGAAGAATAGGTTAATGAAAGAAGGACTGGTGGTTGAACAATCGAATACCCCCATGAATGGAAGCATGGAGGGTCTTTCCGGGGAGACGAAAAATTGTCAGCTCTAAGTACTAGAGAAGGAAGCTTTTCCTCCAAGCCCAGACTGACCTGATTTTCCTTCTAATAGAAGGAACATGACAGGTCCAGAAATTTCATGAAGAGGAGAAAGGAGTGCAAGAATACACATGAATATAGACAAGAGGAGACACACAGGAAGAGTAAGAGAGCGTGAGGCTCTCCAGCTAAGAAGAAGAACTGAAAGCCTGATAAATTGTTATGGTTACTGGAGAGAACAAGATAAAATATCTCTGAGAATTTATAGGAGAACGCGACTCAAGCAGGATATTGTGAGCTTGATGTTGAGGAGGCATCTGATAAACCTCGTAGAGACTATGACAGAGAAGATCCTCTAAGAAAATGCAAAGGTTCACTAGTGATATCATGGCTTGGCATGGGGGTGGACAGAGTGCTAAGAATGAATGCCTCTGAGCCTATGGTTGGGTGGAGAGGCTAACACCCATAGTCAATCAGTTCGTGATCGACTGTAATAGATAAGTATTTGTATGCCCTGTATACTAGAATTGAAATGCATGATTTAGTTATCTGTAAATGTGATAACTTGTGCCTTGCGTGAAATTGATGATAATGGTGTTTACTTTTCTTATGTACAATATTGTGTTTGAATGATTGTAAGGTAGAAATATTGGCCTCTGGTCCAGTCAGAAAAACCCTCGAGGAGTTTTCCCCAGGGAGTTACTTCATAGTTCTAGAGTTAGAGAAGACTTTATGGGACTTCCACAGTCTCGATGATTCCTCGATATTATCTTGTCCCCAAATTTTGAAATTTTGTTCAGTGAATGGAAGGTGCACCCTTCAACCTAGCCGCTCAGGAGACCACGGATCCGTGCTATGACCTTAATCAAATATCGGCTAAAGGCTGAGTGTAGCCCCTAGAATTCGATAAGGTTTTATATGACCCAGGGTTGGAAACCCCTTGCTAAGACCGAAAGGAGTGAAGCTACTCTAGCTTTTAAACTCTATGAATTCAGAGCTCCGGGACATATGAATTCACAACCCTGAAAAACATATGAAGGTTGGAGTTGTGAATTGATGAGGTCCATGGAACTAGGAATCCATTAGGAATCACTCTCAGTCGTTGGATCAAACTTAGTGAAGTGGTAATGATAAGTACTTCGGTGAACTCCCACTTCGAGAGAATAGAGGTGGTCTAACACCAAAACTCATGAATGTCAGAGTCGTGAAGTTAATATGGACCATTGAGAGTAGAGGGATGTGTTTCCAAAGATCAATGGTTATCTAGAAGTCCGGTTATCAGGCAGTATCAAAGTGTAAACACAAGAACGTGTAAGTTTCCCAGAAGCTTCACAATCCAGCGTAAATCATGGTCGTGGGCGCTAGTTGCACGTGGCGATAGATTAGGTGTGGTTCAGAGTTAGGAACTTCAAAAGGAACTTGGAAACTACATGCCAAAAATCCTGAATGGCAGAGTTGAGAAGTAATGTGGATCATTGATTTAAGTACCCTTCGGGATCCCTCTCAATCGTTCAATCAACCAAGAAGAATGACTTAGGTACAACACTTCAGTGAAGTCCTACTCTGGGAGGAAAGGAGTGTGGAGTGGGTAGAAACCCTTGAATGTCGAAGTTACGAATTAACATGAGTCGTAGATTCATGGATCTAAGTGCACACACCTCAACCATGGGATCTAAGGGGGATTGGGAGACAACTGGCAGGAACTCTGGACTTTCGAGCTCTGAGAGGTTTGGAAAGAAGGTGAAGCTAGGAATCCCCAGAGGATTTCAGTCTCAGATTAAGGTGGCACACTGATGTCACCTAGGGTGACATGGACCCCTTTCATGTATGCCACGTGTCACCCTGATTTGTGCTTCTCATAGACCCTAAATTCCATTATAACGTGACATGTGTAAAATCCTAATGAGGACACATGTCACCCTTGGCCTCTGTCGTGTGTCATCCCCCTGGCACATGGATTCTCGGCCAAAGGTTGGTGGAGTACCCGCGAATTTGGGAGTTCGAGACTTTGGAAATAATGGGAGGATGGAATGTTGAGACTAAATCCATCGAAGGGTCAGACCCACCTGTACATTTCTATGAATATACCTCGTCACCACGTGTAAGTGGGGACCCTTTGGAATTCTGAGACTTTAGAACTCTGGAGGATTTGCGCATAGAACAATAAAGAGGAATTCAACATCGAAGTGCCAAACATCAAACTCTCTCCTCACTTAAGTGTTAATTGAGGAACAAGCCCTATCATGGGATCAAACGGTGGATGGACTTCCACCGTGGATGTAGTAACTTAGAGACGATACGTGTGAGGTGGATCCATGTGTGCGTCACATGGACTTTGACCAATGAGGCTCACATAACTTCGAAAGGGCATAACTTTCGAACTAGAGCTCAGGTTGGAGCATGGCGAAAACAGTTGGAAATCTCTTGACGAGTAGAAGAGGTTGAAGATCCTGGAATTAGGATTTGAGATAGATAAGGAAAATGAAATTAAGATGTCTCATCCTTTAAAAGAGTATTTAGGGGTCGGGTGTGTTACAAATTAGTATCATAGCATGGAAACAAATCTTCTCCTTCTTGGACTCATGCACGAGTCGTATAAAAATTGTATTAGAGAAATTTTAGGGGTGACACCCTATCTTTCCCATTCCTAAGAGGCTTAGTTAAACCTCTACTGAAGAAAGGAATGAAGCCTTCTACTGTTGATAGATGTTTTGGAAATCTGCATTGTATGTTGCTAATGTTTCTAAATAAAGAAGTTGACTTGACCTTGCAATTGTAGGTGTTTTTGTATGGTCATAATATTAGGTTACCAAGGCTCATATGATTCTGTTGAGAATATTATTTCCAAACAAAAATTATCTGCATAAGTCCCTTGAGTAGAAGGATGCAGATTAAAATTCAGTTGGGATTTTACCCAATGACATTGAATCATGCTACTCTGTGGCATAGGAAGCCTACCATTTCTTTTAAGAAATGATGGCCAAATCTACAGGAGTGAGATTATGTTGATGGACGTTAATAGCAAGACTTGTACGTGAATGAATTGAAAGGATCTATAGTAGTAATAATTAATGCTTTAATGAAGGATTAAACTTTCTATATGTGTATGATCCCTCATGGTCAGAGGATTTATGGAAGTGGTAAGGTCAATTTACTTGAACTATAATGAAAGAAAATTGTTGTTGGAATAACCCAATAAGCAAGTAAAAAAGGAACCATATAGATTGAGAACAACCTTCATGAAGGTAGGAGTGAAGTGACAAGAGCGAGTTCAAAATTTCATGGTTTTTCTAGGGGAGTGTGTATCCCTATAAACTTAAGGGTGTGTCTATGAAAAAGGAATGAGTCTGGTGACCATTCTCTGAAAAGGGAAATCATGTGAAGGGTTTGGGTTCGAAGGGAACTGAGAAACAAAATTTTTTCTGGGTACAGTAATGGTTGGGAAATTTTTTTATAATCAAGATGATAAATGGGGCTATAGAAATATGGAGTTATTAAGTGATAAATCATAGCATCCTCCCTTGCTTAGTGGATAGGAAACTAATATGCAAGAATTCTTATGGGAGGAGGAGAGTGACCTTTGTCCTTGGCTGCTGCTAAATAGAAGAAAGAGTTTTAGGTGTAATGGTTAATTAAATGTTGATCCTGAATGTGGTAAAGGAAGTGTTGGGACACTTCTAGATGCCCAATGAGTCAGATTGACATCGAGTGGTGGATGGTAGCCATATGGATATGGTTTGGTATACTTAGATCGTAGTGAGGGGATTCTAGAAAAAATATTTCCTTGATTGAAAGGTCTTCTATTCAAGACCATTTGGAAGCTAGATTGGTTTTTTTGTTACCTTGGGCATGGATATAATTGACTAGAATGTATTTATGAGTTGGGAAATGTTTTTATGGAAGATGAGGCAAGAGTGTTTTCTTGCCTAGATGTTATCGTATAGAAAGGGAAACATAGTTATGACTATGTCTGTTAAACTTCTAGGTGGATATCATGTGAATGATTGTAAGTTCTCAACCGAGAGGAAAGCTCAATATTGAGTATCTCTATAGAACTTGTCATGAGAATGGAAGTAATATCATTGGGAGAAGGATTTGGAAGTTTGATATGTCCATGAAGGAAATGGAAAGGGTGCAAGCAATGAGATTGCATGATGAATTTTTAGCTATGTGAGTATATGCTTGAGTGCATGGATTTAATGCAGTGTGAGGTTCCTTGATATGAAGACTAATATTAAGACCAAATATATGTGCATATGATGCACATGTATGATGTATGAAAATATGTATACTAAAGGCACAATGTGACTACCTAAATGACTGAAATGTAAGGTAATAATTTCACTTGCCAAGATTGAATGAATACCATGTATGCATGGTCGACCCTATTCTAAAGAGTCATGAAAGTTTGATTTTGAATCATAGCTTGAGGGGAATGTGTTCCATTTCCTCGGGAAGGGATAGTATAAACAAATGAAAGAGTAAATGAGAAGGGATTCTATGTTGTCATGATAAAAGGAAACATGACTATGCCTTTGAGGATTGCATGAGAAAAATTGTGAACAATCATGAGTTAAATGATTTCTGATTATGCATGTGGTTAAGTGCATCATGAATGACAGTTCAAAAAACAAGGAATATGTGTGGATAAATAATCCGTAGGCATAGCGAAGATGCATGTTTATATTCCTTATGGAATATTTGGTAACAATTGAAGCTAACTCAAGGTTGAGGCTATCACTGATAGTGAAGGATATGCAATAAGGAAGTTGCATGTTGAAGGAGTTCCCTGTGGAGGAACTGTGTGATGACTTTGTCAATAGAACATAGTCACAACCTTAATGACTATTGAGAATTGAGCAGTGGACTACAATACTGTGTGTGTGTGTGTGTGTGTGTGTATAAGAATCCTGGATTACATTTTAAAACATCAAGCATGAATGGAAGACTAACAAATGAAAGTTGACCATTCTGATAACTGAATGGTAATGTATAGGATGCATAGGTTCATGATTCATTATGAACAAAAAGTTTTCTATTAAAGCATGTTGATGTATCCTAATGATTAGGGTGAACCTAACCAAGGTTGCTCAAGGAAAAGAGTAGGAAGATCACAATAAGAAGTAGATTTCATAAGCAAAGAAGGAGAAAAGGAGGAATACTTTTCTCACCCTAAGAACTCTGAATTCTTTAGCAGAGTTGTAAACTTCATAAGAGCAACTGTGGGAAAAAGTACAACTTGAAAAGGAAATGAATAAATAAGAATATTTAAATGAATGGGATTGGCTAAGGCATGATAAGTAAAGGCATCGAGGCCTTGGAAAATAACTCAGTTGGTCTGAAGGTCCAAGGCTGTGTAGAAGGATTTGGATGAGGGAAGAAGCCCTTGACCCCTTCCTTGTTGCTTATGGTATTTCTTTGGTAAGAGAGATTGATTTACTAATAAAAGTAAATGTCTTGGCATCATATTGATGATGGTTGTTGATTATAGAAACAATTGAGAATTGTTTGTGTTGCAATCATGAAAACATTAAGGATAATGGGATGAAGTGCCTATCTGGAAATGTTTTGTTGACTATAATGCTATGATACATGCATTTTATTTTACATAACAACTAATATATTTGTGGTGTATGTCATGTGTAGAAAGAAATTGGAGCTATCAAGAAAGACGGTTTCCAATGATGGACAACCTCAAGTAGGGATGATTTTAAGGATGGAAATTTATATTAAAATATAGAAACATGGGCTAATATTACTAGTCCTTAATATGCAAAATATAAAATGTTTCACGATAATTTTGTAAAAATGTTCAAATTTATAAGGATTTTATATAGTTTCTATAAAATTTTGGTGATTGGTAAGGTAAAACAATTTTATTCTATGAAATTTGGGTGAATCATTTTTAGAAAAAATGGAAATTGGCGAATCATCTTTTGGGAAAAAACATGGAAAATGAGCCCATTTGTGAAATTTAGCCCCCTAGTCCTCAAGCAAAGGATGACTATCAGAAGGTTGTTGTTAAAAGATTGTTTAAGGGACTTTAAAAGTCCCCACAAAGCACCATTGATGAGGTAATATCAGAAAGGGTGCTAGCAGCCAGAGAAGGTATACAAATGTCCATTCCTATGTGGCATAAAGCATGAAGGAATTTGGTAAGAATCGCTTCTGAAAATATTTCATTATCTTAAATATATGAAAATAATTGTGAGTGGTTGTTGTATGTTATTTCTACCCAAGCGGGGTAAGATTCAGGAAAGAAGAATTTGAACAATAGAGAGAGGAAGTCTATGCCATTCAAGGATGAGTTATAATCATTGCAATAAAATGCATGAGTAAAGAGTACCATGGGTACAATGACCAATCTAGGTGCTCATAGTTATCACATTACATAGAATTGCTTCGAGGAAATGCATGTTTTCATAAAGGGAAGAAAATGGATTTTCCATTAAGGAAGGAGGACCTTCCAATATTTTACTTACATTGCATAGGTGTTAAAAGAAAGGAAATTTTGGTTGGCCATGAGTGTTGGCACCCTGGTTACTAATGAAGGAAGAATGCCTGGGTGCATTCAAGAGAAACTTATAGTTTCATATGTACTGATTTGGGATCATGATCATCCTATAGTAGGAAGTGCAGTATTGCTACAATAATGAATGAGAATGAATAAGACCTATGGTGAAGAGGTTGGTTAAGCTCCAACACACCATGGAAAAATGCTTGTCATAATTTGGGGAAAACTTGAAATCAATGCAAGGGTGCATTGGGTGTGAATGTTGTTGGATTAATGAGAGGGGGGGTGAATTAGTAATAGTGTATCTATAATATTTTTTCTTTAAATGTTATATGAATGTATAATTATTATCCAATAATGAGAAGTAATAAATAAACAATCACACACATACACAGTACACCAATGTTTTACGTGGAAACCCAAATCGGGAGAAAACCACAGAATGTTTTTTCTTATGTGTATTGAAGAATTACATTCATTGGAAGAACCAACTTCCTTTTTTTTCTAGCTGCAACTGGAAGGAGACTCCAACCCCCTAGTTTCTCAGGCTACAACCTGAGGGAAGCTCCAAATCCCCAATTCTCTGGCTACAACCAGAAGGAGGCTACAACCCCCTTTGTTCTCTGACTACAACCGGAAGGTGCCTACAACCACCTATCCTTGCCCCGTCCTGCTACCCTGAAGTAGAAATATAATGATGGAACCACTGTCACACTATCACTGTGAGATATATGGCTATAAACCTATACCAATAAATCTGAACCATGCATCAACCTATACCTCAACCTGTAATCAACTTGTACCATAAACAAGTGCATCAACCATGCACAAACCTGTACCAAACAACCTGTAATCAACCTGTATCATAAACAAGTGCATCCAACCATGTAACAAGTATGTACCAATCATGTGTCAACTACTCATCAATATGTACCAACATCATCAACTATACACATCATGTATGTGCCAGCTCATCAACTAGTTGTCTCAACCATGTACTCAACATGTACCTCAACCAAAAGCCCTCATCAATTTCATCATCCAAATCTAATTTGTAGCTCTGTAATAGACCTGGTGTATATTATCACATTCTTGCAAACCTTCCTTAACTTTAACATCAAGAGACTAGCATTTTCATCAAACTTTTCTTTAGTCTCGCATGCCTAGTTTTGGATTAGTCAACAACCCTAACTTGAAGTAATCATAACTTTGAAACTGTAATGTATAAAGCTATGAAAATGATACAAAATTTTATTCAGTGTTTTTTATGCAATTCCTCCAGGTGTCACTACTTGGAACCTCTCAGAAAAAAGAGTTATATAAAAAATGACATACCTTGTTGAATTCTGGCTTATTCTACAGAGCGACCTTGTAGAGCGTGCCCCGCACGAAATATTTGTTGAATTGATCTGAAATTGTTAAAAACAATACTACATACTATACCCTAACCAACACATTTTGTCTCACTGAATTTGGATCTTCTATGAATAAGTTATGACATTTTTACCCGAAAGACCTAATTTTGACTATTTTCAGGACTAGCCACAAACCCTATTTTCCACGGAGTGTAACTCCCAAAATAAAACTACCCACAAGATGAATTTTTTACCACATATACATGGGTATGTTTTCGCAATTTCATAGAAATTTCACGATCTGAATCATTATAAAAAACAGTTATAGCGAAAATGGTGATATGACCTGTAAATAACATACCTTAGAAAGCACCATCAAAAGAATTTATCCTTCCTTGCATTTCGGCCTTATTTTCTTCACCTTCCCTCATAAATTTGGCTTAGATATCCTTGGTTACCTCAGACA
>SNQJ01S0033051.1:0-48403 GCA_010110895.2 Picea sitchensis | reverse complement strand
CTCCTATATGTATATTGTATTGTAAACAATGTAACACAATGTGTATCAATATAATATATGTTGGTTTTCCCGGTTTGGGTTTCTAGGTGAAAAATCTCTGTGTAATGTTTGTATTTGCCATTGTATCTTTTCTGTTCTTTTCTTAATATCAGTTTACAGTGGATATTGTACAAGGCTAGAATTTACAAGAGAGCATGTAATGATCATAATTCAGCACCATCAGCAGACGATCAAGCAAGTTTTTGATAAGAAGGCCAAGAAGGAGGAGTTCCAGATAGGAGACCTGGTACTGAAATGGGATGCTCCTAAGTAGGACAAGGGAAAACACGACAAATTTTAAGCCCTATGGATCGGCCCCTTCAAAATATCTGAATTTTCCTCAAATAACACGTACAGGTTGTAAGATTTGGAGGGAGAAGAAGTTTTCAACAGCCCAGTAAATGGGCATTTTCTTAAAAAATGTTTTGCCTGAGACTTCTGTGGCTCCTGTGTTTTGTAAATATTGATCTTTTTCGTTCTTTGTTTTTATTGTTTTTATTGTTTCGACTTAGTAAATGACTCCATAGACCAACAACAAGGCACTGAATTTGCAAAATAAGTCCTTAGAGCATCACAAGGATGACTCTATCCCCCATGGAGCCTAATGTTAGTAACATTTCTCGTCTGAAGCACAAGAGCGATCGGGTCTGCAAATGGCGCGATGAGCGCTGAGCGCAGCTCATAGAAGAAATCCATTTCGGGCCTAAATCAAGTGAGCGAGCAGTATGATTTCAATGGTCAGGATGCATCCAAAGGATCATATCAACGGTTGGTGGGAAATCACAATTATCTAAGCTACGATGAGGTTAGTGCAATGGATAGCGCCCATATCATGTGCAGGAATGGATGGCAATCGTTCATCCCAAAGGACATTTGGCACGAGATCTGGTCACGTCATCTTTTTGGCAGTCACGAGTTCAAAGGGTGAAGGTTTTATGTCATTGTACATCTTGAAGCCCCAAACCCCGAAGTGTCGATAGTGCCTAAAGTTGGGCCCACAGTATCGAGGGGCAGTCTCAGCCGTCCATCTAAAATGAACACCTGGCGCGCGATTAGGCTCCTCGCCTTTTCGCCCATCGAGATTTCGAAGCGCAAGAAGCAGCGCCCTCATATCCCCGATGCGCGAAGCAACGAGAGCGTCCAGGACTTGGGGCCCATAGCATCATCAGGTGAGTTCAAAGTCGTCAGATCTAGGGGGACATGCATCACCAACTCAATCCATCTCTGTGTTTTGCTCATCGCGATTTCAAGGGACAGGGATCAACCCCTTCCTATTCACAAATGTCGAAAGCTCCTTTGAGAGTAAACACAGGGTCACGACCCGTGGCCACCTGGGAAGTAAAAGAGATGCACAAAGGGGGCCAAAGGCATCGGGTCCAGTCACTGAAAGGTTCATCACGTTCTCTGGATGCCATTTGATTCGACCTCAAGCCTGTTTTCTCTTGAAGTAAATGAAGGTAAGAAAGAGTGGTTGAAACCTCCCTTCATGCATTAAGTGCAATATATGGAGAGCCTGGTCAGTGGTCTGCTCGAGAGGGTCGTGTGTACCATTTTTTCCAAAGAGGCCATGCCTAGTCCTCGACTAGCCAGAGGAGGTATGCACATGCTAACTTGGATATTAATAACTCAGCTACTCCCCTTACAGGAGCCATGCGCAGTTAAGATGGCATCTGATGAAGGATATCTATTTGAATTCGGCTGAAAGGACACCAAGCCTTGGATTACTGAGCACGTCGCTGTTAGGTGAATTTTCTGAGTAGATAGACTCAGTCTTTGTATTTTGTAATCTATCGATGGTAGAGCAAGGCTCCTGATTGTAAAGTCTTAGCAGACACTCTAGTGCTCCGGTTGTGCATCTGTATGTAAGATTTCTTGTTTAATGCCAGACAGTCTTTTTTACTTCATCTAATTTTCATCTCATACTGAGAGAGTTCGTGACCAACAGATTCGCATGAATTTATGAAATTATGTTATGATAAAGGATTTTTTGGGGCATCATTGTATTCTTTGATTTTCTACGTTTGAATGTAAGAAGATCTTGCGTTTAGATGTTTTCCCCTACAGTTTGTTAGAAACCTGATGTTTATGACAGACCTTTGCATCTCTCTAATACAAGTCTTCCCCCTACTCACCCTTACTACAACTCACTGTCTGAAGTTATCTAAGACCTCACTTTCCCATGCACGCCTGGCCTAGTTTCGGAGTTAGAACCACATCGTTCTGAGTTAACTTCCAGTCGATCACCCCATTAAACAAATCGTGACATAAACTGATGGGCGTCGGGATCTGCACCTGCTGCAATCCAGGGGTGACATCCGACGCTAACATGACCTCAGATGCCTTTGCAACCTAACCCAAACCCAAATAATAAGGCCATTCAGAACATAGACATACATAATGTGCCAGCCTTATCTATTACTCTTATGCCTTGTGATGAAATAAAATCAAGATCAGGGAGAATAGTTGAGCCAATAATTGAAGATGCTCCATCTTCAGAATCATATAAGGAATCAAGGGAGAGACCATCTGCTGATACAGAATAAATTGACCAACCTATTATAGAATCATTAGACCCACCATTCCCTGAAAGACTGAAAATTACCAAGCCTGTAGAATTACCATCTTTGAATCTCCTAGGAGAATTGCAAAATCTGCACGTTAATATTCCACTACTGCAAGCGATAAGGGATGTCCCTATTTATGCCAAGATTGTGAGGGACCTCTATATCAGAAAACCTGGATGAAAACCTAAAGATCCCCGCACAGTGCATGTAGTGGGATATTTGTCTGAGATGATGTTAGGAAAAACTCCACCTATTAAATATGGCGACCCAGGAAACCCTACAGTAACTGTTAAAATTGGACAGACATCTATTCCACATGTACTAGTTGACTTAGGGGAAGAAATTAACATCATGCCAATAGAAACTACACAGTTGCTGCAACTCAGAACACAAATCCAACCTACTCCTAATGTTCTAGAATTAGTTGATCGCTCTACCATGAGACTAGAAGGAGTAATTGATGATTTAGTTATTTTAGTGGACTCATTGGAGTATCCTGCTAATTTTATCATTTTGCAAACCAAATCCCATATGGGAGGCCATCCTCTAATTCTGGGATGACCATGGTTAGCTACAGTTGATGCTTTCATTGATTTCATATCTGGTTCCATGACCATCTCTGATGGTTATGACACAAAAAAACTTACCCTGTATCCTCATGCTACACCCAGTGCAGAACCTGAAAATTCTCTATGGATGGACACTGAGGATGGAAGTGCTCTGCCTGTGATAACTATAGGAAAGGCCTTGAGTTTCAAAGATGAGACGGGGGATGAGTTAATCAAATTCTTTATTTGTGACCCCTCTGTTGTTACAAATAACACACACCATCGATTGATCAGAGTCTTTGACCCTATTGCCCAGGAAGAAATGAACTCGGAAATGTTCTCAGAAACCACTGACAATCAAATTTATTCAGCTGTAACAAAAGTTGTTGTAATAGTGATTGTTGTAACATCAGATGACGAAACAACAACAGCTGAATTATTTCCTAGAGTCAGTTCTAAGAGCGTCACTATGGAAGTCGAACCTAGAAAAACCTTGAACATCAATCCCGATCTCTCCACTACTGAAGCTCGTCAATTGATGAAATTAATGACCGTACATAAAGATTATTTTGCCTGGGATTACATGGATATGAAAGGAATTCCCTCTAAACTATGCACCCACCATATATACATCAAAGAATAATTCCGACCCATTTTCCAACCGCAAAGGAGGATGAACCCAAACCTTAAAGAATTGTTAAGGTAGAACTTCAGAAACTTCTTAATGCCGGATTCATCTATCCTATATCAGACAGCGAGTGGGTATCACCATTGGTTATTGTGCCTAAAAAGAATGGTAATTGGAGAGTGTGTGTGGACTATAGAGCCTTGAATAAGGTCACGCAGAAGGATAATTTTCCCCTGCCATTTATTGATCAGGTTTTAGAAAACCTAGCCGGAAATTTGTTTTTCTTTCCTAGATGGATTCAGTGGCTATAACCAGATACAAATTTCCCCACAGAACCAAGATAAGACCACCTTTACTAGACCTTGGGGTACATTTTCCTACAAGGTTCTCCCATTTGGCTTGTGTAATGCACCAACCACTTTACAGAGAGTTGTGATTGGTATTTTCTCTAATATGGTGAATGATTGTATGGAAATATTCATGGAAGACTTTACACCTTATGGTAATGATTTTGATGAAGCTTTGTCTAATCTGGAAAAATTTCTCAAAAGATGTAGACAGTCTCATCTTTCTTTAAGTACAGAAAAGTTCCATATAATGATGCGTGAAGGGGTAGTGATGGGACACTTCATCTCTTATGCAGGGAAATTTCATCTCTTATGGTAGATCCAGCCAAAATCCAGGTAATTTTGGACACTCCAACTCCATCAACTCAGAAAGAGGTAAGAATTTTTTTAGGGCATGCCGGGTATTACAGGAGATTCATTAAAAATTTCTCTAAACTTGCCTCTCCATTGTTTTTTCTACTAACAAAATATGTTGACTTTTGTTGGACTGACAACTGTGAATTGTCTTTTGCAAATCTTAAACAAAAATTGTCCACAACTCCCATCTTGAGAGGGCCCAATTCGGCTCTGCCTTTTCACATTTCTCCAGATGCCTCAGACACTGCAATTGGTGTAGTACTAGGGCAACTGGAGGACAAATAACCCTACGCTATTTTCTATATCATCAAGAACATGGCTCCTGCTGAGTTAAATTACACAATTACTAAAAGAGAATTCTTGGCAGTAGTTTATGCAATCAATAAATTCAGGGATTATGTAACTGGTTATCCCACATTTATTCATACTGATCATACAACCATTAAATATCTAATGAATAAACCTATTACTAATGCCCGAGTGACAATATGGTTGTTACTATTGCAATAATTTGACATCACTATAGTGGATAGACCAGGAAAAGAAAATGTGGTTGCTGATTTTCTCTCAAGATTACATATAAATGATGATCATTCACCTGTAGATGATTCCTTTCCTGATGAACATTTGTTTGTAGTATCTTCTCACTCACCTTGGTATGCAGACATTGCTAATTATTTGGTTGCAGGGAAGGTACCTCCACATCTATCTCCTCGATAAATAAGGAAGATTATTCAAAAGAGTGCTAGGTATAGTTGGATAGGAGGATACCTCTTCTACACAGGCCTGGACCAAGAAATCAAGAGATGTGTGAGGGATGTTGAAGTTTATGATATGCTGAAAGCTTGACATGATGGCCCTTGTGGGGGTCATTTTTCTAATAAAAGGACCAGGCATAAAATTTTAAGGATGGGCTATTTTTGGCCCAACATATTTCAAGATGCCAAGAAATATGTCCAAGCTTGTGACAGTTGCCAATACATGGGTCAGCCAACTCACAGGGATGAGATGCCTCTCCAGTCTCAGATAGTGTTAGAGCCTTTTGAGATATGGGCCATGGATTTTGTAGGACCCATTCACCCACCTTCCAATCAGAAAGTCTATATATTGGTCTATACAGATTACATGATCAAGTGGGTGGAGGAAAAAGAACTTATCAGAGCCTCAGAAGAAGTTGTCTTAGCATTCTTGTTTGAATATATATTTTTTAGGTTTGGTGTTCCCAGAGAATTGGTAACTGATGGAGGACCTCCTTTCACATCATATAAATTTGAATCTCTACTCAGTAAATATCATGTTTTAAATAGAATAGCTTCTCCATACCATCCACAAGGAAATGGCCAGGTGGAAAGCACCAACAAAGTTATCGAAACCATTCTTACTAAAAAAGTGAGAGAAAATCATAGGGATTGGTATGACAGATTGCATGAATCTCTATGGGCTTACCGAACTACTTGGAGGAGCACAACTGGTTTTTCTCCTTACGAGCTGGTATATGGAAAAAGCCCTATTTTCCCCATTGAATTCTAAATCAAAACCTTAAGAACTGCATCAGAAGACAACATCGACTTGACTATGGCACATAAAACAAGACTGCAGTAGCTCAACAAGCTTGATGAAAAGCGTTTGGACGCCATCCATCAAACCACAGTGATTCAACAACAAAGAAAAAAATGGCATGACTTTGTCATCAAGAAGAAATTATTCCAAAAAGGAGATTGGGATCTATTGTATGATTCACAGTTAGAGGAATTTCAAGGTAAGCTATGTACATGATGGATACGGCCTTACGAGGTAGACACCATTTTTCCCAATGGGACAGTCCAGGATTCCAGTGTGAGGAAGATAGAAAAATGAGGAGAAGGAGCATGCGGCTGATTCTATGGAATGCAAAGACTATTAGGAATCCCAACCCTATGGGGGTGAAAACAACATGAGTGTCAAAGTGCCAGAGGGGACTACAATGGGGACAACTCATGTGGGAGAGAGTGCTACCAGCTGATAGTAATGAAATGCAGTGGAGGTGTGAGTATTACAGAGCTGGATGGGGGGGGGCCTAGAGGAAAATATCGGAGGGTGTGACTGGGAGATGCAATTGATATTTAGAGGGAATGATTACATGCTAGTATCGATCAAATACCGGGAAGGGTCATGATGGTGGGTGATGACCAAGTACCTGCACACATACAAAACCAAATAACCGTCGTGAACGATATCTGAAATTAAAGAACATATAACAGTTATTTGATAATGTTGAACATGAGCATGTGTACCTGGGCGTGATGTGAGAAACATTCTCCCCAGGGTCCAAGGATGGATGGCGTCCCATGGAGCGTGACTATGTAGGCAGTGAGATCCTGATCCCATGGCTGAAGACGGATCAGAAAACGGATGCTCGGAGCTCCTGGAATTGATCCTGGAAGTTTGGCCAAGGGACTATATATAGTTGTAGGGCCCACAATGCCACCTCATTTGTACCTGTTGTCGTAGTGAGTGGATGAGAGGTTTCAAAGGATATTTGTAGATTCTGATAGATCGAGCCAGTTGATTCAGGATTAGTGAGTGCCAGGTTAGTGGTCATATCCTCCTGCATAGTAAGTAGGATTTCTTTTTTGGGTAGGGATTGTACGGATGGCCATACACGGGGGTTTTGTGAGGGTGGGGCCCCCAGTACACAGGTGATAGAATGATTTGTGTGCACGGGGGCACCAAAATGGGGAAAATAGGCATGCATTGGATGCCTGCATGTTCAAAGCACAACAATGCATGCATGCACAGTTGTGTTCCTGACAGTTGCACATGTGTCTGAAACTGTGTAGTGAACATGCACGCTAAGATGCACATCTGTGTGTGTGACAGGGGTGCATGTGTGTGCCCCTATATTTCTGATAGTCATGGATGAGTGTGCAACTATGGGATGAGCAGGTGTGCATATGTGTGTTCCTATGGGGAAAAAATCCACACCCTTGAGGCAAAGTTGAAGGGTGCAAAAACTTATATTTTTTGGAGATTTTGGTGTTTTTATGGGTTGTGATGGTTGATCAAATATTGTATGTGTGGATGTAGGTGACTAGTTGATGATGCCAGTCCACTAGAGGGAGAGGAACTGGGTGTGCCTGAGAGAGGCAGTGAAATATGAGGAGCCAATTGTATGGGAACCTTTGGAAGCCTGTGGCTTGCTAAAGTTTTTTGAGTGTTCACTGGTGCGAGCACAAGAGTACCTGATACAGTTCCCGATCTCGATGTGGATCCCTAATCTGTAGTGCTTCATTGTACGAGGTGAGCATATTGCATTTTCTGTGATGGAGGATGTGTATTGTTTTACTGGGCTCCCTTTTCGGGGAACCCTGCTATTGACGGAGCCCATGTTCCCCTGGGATGGACAGTTGGTTTTCTTGGCCCGAACCTATTGTAGTGGAGAGGAATTTATTTCAGTCTCCATGGTCAGGATAGGGGCGATGGATGCCCTTCTGCATAGGTGCATTGCATCGATGATTGTGAGGGTTTATGGGTCTCTGGATACTCAGCAGAATAGTGGTGGTCAGCTGAGGATCATGCAGAGGGAACTGAGTGGTGAGAACTTTTCCTAGGGGTTGATGCTACATGCCAATATGGTGGGGAAACTCAATAGGTGTTGAGCTGTGGACTTAGGGGAGTTTGTCTTTGGGTTGATCTTAGTATCTTGGTTTTTGGATAGTGTGTTGATGTTGTGCTCAAGAATTTTATTGGATGCACCTAGTGTGCGAGAGTCGCGATTGAGGTGGTGGGAGATGATTTTGGTTCATCATGGGGGTGGGGAGAGTGGCCATTACTTTACGACCGAGACTGCACGAGTGTAGTGTTAGATGCCACATATCATACTCTGATACCCATATAGTGGGGTGGACTTTTGGGAGGACCCAGATATGGTGCTACCCCCTGGAGAGGTGTTCGACTGTAGAGGTACATTAATTTCATGGTTTTGATTTTTAGATAGTATAGCATATGTTTTATGTATGGATGGATGTTGATGCTATCATTTGTGTTGTGTGTGTAGATGTGGGACATCACAGGCGGGAGGTTGAGTTGGTCAGAGTGTCATCTCATCAGGGGCCTATGAGACCACCACAGGAGGATCCATAGTTAGGCGAGATATGGTGATGGGATGAGGTTGGTGCAAGGTCGTAAAATTATGAGAGAGTAGGCAGGAGGTGTCGATTTGATGACCCAGGTGCAGGGCCTTCACATGCTCCTCCAGCG
Source organism: Picea sitchensis (assembly GCA_010110895.2). NCBI lineage: Eukaryota > Viridiplantae > Streptophyta > Pinopsida > Pinales > Pinaceae > Picea > Picea sitchensis. Next base: position 39,681 of record SNQJ01S0033051.1, on the reverse strand, counting down.
GGGGCCAGGGGGCAGTTCAAGGATTTCTGCCACTGATTGGAGGTGGTACTACAGGTGGTTCCTGAGGGAATGTGGAAATGTATCCAAGACGAGGGAGTCCTGGAGCAGTGTGTGCACCTTTCGGCAGAGCTGCGGAACCTAATCTACAGAGAAGTTGTAACCGGGACGACTACCCCTAGGACCTAAAGGACCCCTAGTTGGTGGGGTACCTCCTCCAAAGAGAGGACTAGGTGGTGGAGACCTAGAGGCACCATGAGTGCCTCTGTATATGTATGTTTGTATTTGTATAGTCTTGCAAGCCCATTTTGTATATGGTGTTGTGACACCAATTTTGTACTTATAGGGGTGAGGTGGTTCATTGACCTACAGATTGCATGTTGTACTATTTTTTGTAAACATTGATGGCACATTTGATATATATATATATATATATATATATATTAGGATCCTTGTGATGTTCACATGTGTTGATGTTTTTGTGATGTTGTTTATGATGTCTAATTTATATGTTGCGACAAACTTTTGATAGGTTATGTATTTGTAATGGTAACTTGATGTGATAAATGTCAATCTAACACTAGGTTAGCCATATTATCTAATATTTGATTGCATTGTCTTGGTATATGTGTAAATGCGATTGAATCAAAATGTCGAGACAAAATTCTAACTTGTAGGTATTTGCGGAAGAGGCAAGGATCGTGGACATGGTACACATTGTTGAGCTGGAGGAAAACAAGTTGGGAATCGAGTAAGATGCTAAGGTGACGAATATGGAGGTGACTGGACTTGTCAAGGAGGCCAATGATGGTTGTTTATTCTGCTTGGTTTTTGGTTATTGGGCCCAGACATATGCCTATGGAGTCAAGCAGTTCATGTGAGGGGGTATAGAGGGCCCAAGTGGCCTAAGCGAGATTCTGTATCCAATGGCTAGCTCCGTCGGCATAACCGATGTGGTATGCCGATGGAGGAGGCATATTTCAATAACACAAATGATAGATTAGACGCAAGGCATGGAGGAAAAAAGAATATTAAAAACTCTACAAAAAGTATGCAAAAAGAAAAATCTTAGTGTAGAATGGCTACGCTCAGGCGTAAAATTTCTATAAGTACAACTCGTTGATGGGTTCTTTGAGAGGGTGGCCTTTGGGAGAGGCAAATATGTATGTGCCTTTAGTGAGGCAATGTTTGATGATGTAAGTTCCATGCCATAATGATTCCAATTTTCCATGGCTGAGAGTATCATGAGTGATATCGTCAGCAAGGATGAGGTCACCTTTTTTCAATGATCGAAGGTTGACATGGTGATCAAAGGTGGCTTTTGACCATTTTTTGGCTGCTTCATTGTTCTGTAAGGAAGACCGATAGTCTTCATCTAGTGACTCTAAGTTCAGCAAACGTTGTTCCATTGGAGCAGTGTCGGGTAATATCTCAATAGAGGTGCGTAAGGTGGGGATTTCACACTCAATTGGGAGAGTGGCCTCGACCCCATGGACAAGATGAAATGGTTTGAAACCAATGGAATTTTAACTGTCATGTAGTAAGCCCATAGTGTGGAAAACAACATATAGTGCCAATTGGTCTTATGTTTGTTAACTGTGCGTTGCAACATGGTTTTGAGGACCTTGTTGACTGTCTCTACTTATCCATTGGACTGAGGGTAGTATGGGGAGGAGAAACCATGGGAGAATCCTAACCTAGAGAGAGTTCGATGAAAATCTCATTCTCAAAGTGTTTCCCATGATCAAAGACTAACTATAGTGGGACTCTGAAGCGGGAGATGATGTGGTTAAAGAAAACATGCGTTGCAGTGTCAGCAGTGTTGTTGAAGGTGGGCATGGCTTCAGCCCACTTTTTGATGTAATCAATTGCCATGATGATGTATTTGTGTCCATTGCTAGATAGAGGGTTGCAAGTCATGAATTCTATGCCCCATTTACAAAAGGGGTCGGCAGTAATGACTGGTTGGAGGAGAGCAGGTGGTGCTCTTGCTTTGTTGGCATATAGATGAAATTTGTCAAATTGCTTCATAGCGTGGATGAAATCGTGAAACAATGTGGGCCAAAAGTAGCATGTTCAAATGATTTTCTGGGTGGTGGACATTCCTGAGAGGTGGCCACCACAGGTGTCGTTGTGGAAGTCATTCAAGACTCTATCGGCTTTGTCGATAGTAAAACATCGACGAAGTATGGTGTCGACCCCTTGCCGATATAAGATATCACTGATAAGGAGGTAGCGAGGGGCCTGGTGGCGAATACGTCGACGATCGTCAAGGGAGAGGTGGTTTCTAAAATTCTGTGTTCGGAGGTAGACGAGGATATTGTCATACCAAGGATCATATAAAGGGATGAAAAAGAGATGTTTGTCGCGGAAGTCGGTATTGAGGGGAGAGCTAGTAGTATCAAAAGGAAATGTCGTAATGAGTTCGGCAAGGACGAGGGATTTCTTTCTCTTTGGTGTTGAAAATTCAAGGTATTACTACTTAAGGATGACAATCCATTGGGAAAATTTTCCATTAATTTTTCGGCGACTGAGAAAGTATTGCATGGGGTTGGAATCCACTATGACCCTGGTAGTTTGAAGTAGGATGTAATGGCACAGTTTATGGACTATGAGGACAACTGAAGAGCGAGTTTCTCTTCATGATTTTATTTCAAGGGAGGCCCTAAAATATTTTTACTAATGTAGTAAACTACATGCTCACAGTCATCATCCCCTAATTGGACAAGAACTCCTGCTACTAAGACGGTTGAGGCCGATAACTAGATGATATAGTCGCTGTCATAGTCGGGTGGGATAATCAATGGGGCGTTGGAGAGTGTTTCTTTAAGATCATCAAAAGTGGTTTGGGCATGGTCATCCCATTGGAATGGGATATCGTGCCATAAGAGGTGAAGGAAACCATGTGCACGACTGGCGTAATCAGGGACAAAGTAACGTAAAACGTTAGCTTTGCCTTGTAAGATTTGCAGTTGGCGTAAATTTCAAGCGNGGGGTTGATGGCTTGGACCTTGAGGGGGTCCACTGTGATGTCATGTTGGGAGATGATGAACCCAATGAGGAGTCCAGTGGTGACGAAGAATACGCACTTGAGAGGGTTCAAGCGGATATTGTATTGACGACACCTGTGAAAGACAATGTGTAATTTATCAAGATGTTGAGTGCGCTTCTTGGATCAAGCATTGAGATCGTCCAAGTAGGCGAGGATGATTTCAGCCAAATCATGAAAAATGTATGTCATGGTGCATTGAAAAGTGGCACCAGCGTTCTTGAGGCCAAAAGACATGACACGATATGCAAAATTACCCCAAGGGGTAGTGAATGTGGTTTTGTATTGATCGGCTGGGTGAATCAGAATTTGGTTGTACCTAGAGAAACTGTCCATGGAGGACAAAGCCTCGTGTCTAGCATAATCATCGATAATTTGGTTGATAAGGGGCATTGGAAAATTATCTTTGGGATAGGTGTGATTGATATCATGAAAGTCCGTACAGACGTGGATAGTGCCCTATTTTTTGTTAACATGGACGAGGTTGGAGACCCATGATGTATATGCGATCGGGTATATGAACCCTGTAGCGTGTAATTTGTCAATCTCAGATTTGATGGTTGTTTCTTTGGATGGGTGTAAACGACGTTTCTATTTTTGTATAGGGGAAATATCAAGCCATGTGTATATACGATGTTCGACAATAGAGGGATTGAGGTTGGGCATCTCTGTGTATGACAAGGCAAAAATGTCTCAGTATTCATGGAAAAGAGATTTGTAAGCTATGAGCTCTTCAGGAGATCATGCGGCGTCGATGGTGATTTCCTCAATGATTCCAAGTTTGATGGAAATATCGATTTTGATGATGGGGGAAATGTTCACCATGTTGCTTTCTTCAAAAGCGTCGGGGGTAGGGATAGAGTTATTGAACCAATCTATATACCCTGAGGGGAGAAAATCCTTTGTTTTGATTGCATATATGGGGCTTTGTTTGGGAGGCGTAAAGGCTTCCTATGAAAGAAAGAGTGCTCTGTAATGGAGCAGATCCCATGGGTAATCGGGGGTAGTTAATTCCTTGAGGATGTCTTTGTCGCAGTGGAACTGTCGAGAATATAGGGGATCCAAGGGAGTAACATTGGTGACTGTCATCGTGTGGTTAGATCCTAGTGGTAAAGAAGTAGTGGGAATGATTCAAGGGGTTTGCAATGGTTCGCTTGACATAAACCAAATATCAAGATATTATGGGTTGAAAATGGTAGTCGGGCATAAGATTTTCGTGGGGAAATGGATTGGATAATTGGGGGGATTTGGGGGAAAATCCTCCTCTAGTCTATCTATGAACCATGGAGGAGTAGGAAGTGCCTCAAGTTTAGGAGAGAAGGTACAAACCCTATCTGGAGAGGGAATAGGGGGGACGACTGGCGTCACTAGAGGTGTGGTGGTGGGAGGATTGGTAATAAGGGTCAATTGACGACACCTATATTCAATAATTGTGGGACACTAGTAGGTGAAGTGATCTAGTGACTCACATAGAGAGAAAGGACATCTCATTCGTTCATTGATTGAGGTCGTGACATAGTGGATGTTAGTGACATGTGTTTGAGATGATGTGGATGGAGGGGGTTATTGCTGAAATCTCTCGCGTACTTCTGCTAGCCTATGCCTAAATTGAGGTAATGTTGAGCAATGGTGGGTGTAATGGCCATCCTCTAAACAAATGGCACATGTGAATTTGGTTCACATCCCTTTGCTACCTATATTAGGGGGTGCAGTGGTAGTAATGGAGGGACTGATGAGTGGTGTTGTTTCCCAAGGGAGTTGAATTAAATTGCGTAGCTTGGGAAGAGATGGGCATTTATTAGTGGGGTGTCTATATGTATTGCATAGTGCACAAGGAGGATTAACTCATGGGGGAAGTGGAGTGGTGGGATATTTCTTCTTCCATATGACCCCAGTTGTAGTAGTGGCGCTAGCGAGTGGGGGTGAGGGTGGTGTAGTTGGAGTAAGTATTGGAATCTGCATCAGGATTCCTTCTATTTGGGGAGGGAGGGATGGTTGAGGAACCATCACAGGTGGATGTATATACCATACTGGAATTTCCAGCACCATATTAGGAAGGGTAAGCGTTGCAGCTACCTGGAAAGATTGTATGCCTGGTGGGGGGTAAAATAAGGGGATTTGAGAAATGACTTGGGGGACTGTCTCCCAAACCGGGATGTGGCCCTGGGGGAGGGTAAAGTCAGGAACAGGTGGATCTGAAGAGTTCTCAGAGGATTCATGAGGAAGGAGCTGTGCGACTAGTGGGATGTCAGATAGTAAGGAAGCCTATGTGGGAGGAAGGGTATCTCCAGTTTATATTCCATTGGATAAGATGACACATAATTGTGCTGAGGGATGTATGAGGGGTGGTGCTCCATGGTATGTCCCTAGCAAGGATAGGTCTTTGAAAATTCTGGGACCCATCTCGATGAGTGGGTAGGCATTGGGATTAGTGTGGACAAAAGGTAAGATGTTATCGATGTTGGAGGAAGGGTTGGGATCATAATGTGACACTTGGTCGATGGTGAGGATATTATCATTGTGTGGGAACATCATTGTGTGAAACACAAAAGAGGCCAAAACCTTCATAGAATACATGTAGCTATGTTCGAAAAAGATGTTGTAATCGAGCAGAGCGTTGATAACTTCAATGTCAATGAATATAGTCTTTCCCCTGAGTTCAACGAGGACATTTTGAAAGAGCCCTTAAGGAGAGGATGGGCGTCTGTCATAATATCTGAGAGTGATGGTGGATGGTATAAGCTCGTGTTATCAGACTAATCGATAGGTGTAGATACTAATAGATCTCCCTAGATCCACCTGGATCTAGAACAAAACAGGACAAGACATGACTCTTTCCCTAAGTTGCAATCATTGAATCTGCTAGTAAGGAGGAATAAGTGACATACCTTTGTATCACTTCCTTAGGTCTCTGTTTCTCCTGATTCGTTATGGTGCTCTCTTGAGGTCAAGTCCAAGACAACACAAACCGACCAAAGTGAAGATAGCAAAATGTATTCAATGTCAACTTATGCATATGATCAAGGAATTACACAATAAAGTAAGAGTGACTTTAAGGGAAAGGGACATGTCACTGTATCATATTAATTGAAAGTAGAAGATACAACCTAATCTCCTTGATGTCGCAAGCTTCCTTTCAGTGACCCTTGGTTCCAACACACACACTTTCTCTATATCTACATGAAGAAGATCCAATTCTTCTTGATATACCAACTAGAGTCTCCAAACTTTTGTCTAAGCAGGGTTCTTCACACAATTCCTTCACCAATTCTTCAATTAATATTGCTTAACCTTTTCCATGAGAAACCCTTCAATATATAGGAGAAGGAGAGATGGTTACATGGATGAGGATGATCCCATCAAATCTGAGAAGTCATTAAGATGACAACCATACGAATGCCAACTCATTTTCTGGAAGATTCTCTTCTAGAAACCTCGAGACCTCTTCTCTTTTCCAAGCTTGAAAATAGGTTCGCACCCTATATATGGAGAAAATTGTGAGAAGTTCGCACCCTAAATAAAGGTGTCCTGCGAGAATGAGGGATTCTCGCACCCTAGGCCATATGCAGCCTGTGAACTTACTTTGAAAATATGTTTTGGGAAGGAAAGAAGATACACTTTTCTCAGGAAAATTTTTCTTGTTGGGAGCCTGAATACACCATTGTTAATACATCACCAAGATGACCAAAATCATGTGTAACAAAATGCCCCCCAAAGTATGAGGCCGGAATCAGTGACAGCCGAAATACTTTGTAAACTACACGTGTGTGTCAGAAAAGAGGAGTTCACCTAATCAGAAACTTGCAAACAACCAAGCATCTGCAGAATATAATACCAGTCCTGAGGTAGGCATTCCCATACTCAGATCAAGGATGGACGACATCATGAGCATAGGTCATGGCCACCAATCATACACCATGGATCCATGCCATCAAAATATCGCATAGCCACCAAAAATACACTATGGATCTATGCAAGAAGATTCAAATTAAGATGACATAGCCACACGACATACAAAGTGGATCCATGTGTCAGCAAATTATACATATTCCATCGCAGTCTGGATCAAAGAGATGAGACCTAGGGTCTTCAATCCCATCACCTGAAAGCATGAATCTAACCATGTGATTGAATGTGTTGGAGTCGAACATGGTAGAAACCACTTGATTATCAATCAATGATGATACCATTAACAAGTGCGAGGGAAATCACCAGTAATGTCAATGACTCCCAAGGTACACTAGTACAATCCACCGAATGTGAATAAATGAGTTGAGGTCGAACATTCGAAAAAATCTCCCAATCAGGGATCAATGATGAAAACCCACTGTCGAAAGCGAGGAAACCTACCATTGAGGCATGCAAGTTCCAAGGTACCAAATAATTTATAAGTCTTGTTTCCAGATAATGAGCTAGATTCGACAGAACAAAACTCGTCATAGGAGGGCCTTGATGTATCCCCCATCAATGACACAAAATGAGTAACAGATTTTGAAGGTGAAACACAGTATGATGTAGGTTGAACTGGACACAGGGAAGGCCGACACGGAGAGAATGGATGACTGCAGATGGCCGACTCAATAGAGGTTTCGGATGAACTTCTCTTGAACATATGAATGACACGAGAAATGATTTGGCAGCACTAACTCAGAGAAAACTCAGGATATGACCTTGTAGCAAGTCGAATGAGAGACAAATGGATTTCCCAAACTGGCTTTAGATAATGAATAGAGGGTGTCATGTTCAAGAGTGACACTTACTACCAATAATATGAATACGAAAACACATCCATTTCCCAAATTTTCCCCCACCATTTCTGGCGAGTACCTCTTTATTTTTATGCAAGCTCGAGGAGGATAACATATGCTTGTTGATGTAAGATCATCCTTTGGACGATTCCCTCAGAGTATGTTTAATGAACCCTAAGAAGGAGCATTTCGATCCCATTACGGGTCTTTCGATGTTTGTTTAACGAGTCCAAAGATAGAAAACTCAAAGGTTTTTCATGATTATAGAGTCTAGGAAAACACTCAAAAGATAACTCTCTCAGTTCCTTTTTCGTAAAGTAGTCTAATGAGATCGAAAAAGAGATAAATTATCTCCCAACAAATGCTTTCTTCAAACACTTTAACGAGCATGAAAATAGCAAGATCGCTCAGCAATCTTTTCATGTTTAGAGAGTCTGAAAAGAGCTTAAAGAGGACTCCAGGGGGTTCCTTTTTCGTATAACCTTTATGAGCCCGAAAAAGTGATAAAAGTGTGCTCGATTACGTTCTCGTGTATTTTCAAGCATGAGAACAAACAAAGACCAAGCTCGAGGTTTTGTCTAAAAACCATAAAAAATAATTAAGCATGCGATGAAAAAGAGAAAATATCCACACTCCTTCATGTAGACTTCAAAGTCGTTACATCTGCAAAAGGTCGCACTCATAGGGCTATTAGGCATTAGGTTTAATAAATAAAACAATTATAAAAATCAACAAAAATGATAAAAAAATAAATATAAGTGGGTAAAACCTCTTTTACCATAGTCACTGTGACTTTGCCAAGAATTTAGCCCAAAACCCCTCTTTTTCCCTCGAATTTCAGTGCTCAATTGTGGAAGGTATAAGAAACCATTTGGTGAACCGTCTCCGTCAGTGAGGTAAGATCCTTGTCTTCTACCTTTTCATGGTTCAATTTTTTGTTTTCATTGGAAAAATTCAAGTTTTTGAGTTTGTTTTAGGGCCAAAACTTGCGCCCAAGCATTCTCGCAGGCTAGCCATACGGGACCTGCGAGAATGCATAATTTTCATAGGTGGCCCCAAAGGCACCTGCGAGAACCTCGCATTGTGCTAAAGGGGCACCTGCGAGGGCTGCAAAATGAAAATTTACTTTGATCTTTGCTCAATGAAAAATATGCCAAGGCTTGAAATGAGTTGTTGACTCTCTTCTTATGGTTCTTGTGCAGGAAATTAACCATTACGATGCTGGAGTGGCACAAAAGAGAGCATGAAAAGGATGATGTTATTGCCAGAAATGACATGGGCACCATTACCGCTCTACGAGACTATGGCCTCCTGAAATTATTTCGGATCCCGGGCATGAGGGCCCAAGTCAGGTTGTTGGAGTACCTCGTTCATATGTGGGATGTGGACCAACAAGTATTCCACGTGGGGGTCCACATATTGTCTTTGGATATCGAGGAAATTTACTTCCAAACAGGACTGTCACGACATGGGTACCATGCTAGCTTGATTGGTAGCCGAGGTGGTGGGATGTCTATGAGTGAATATTGTCATCAGTACTGTGTTCCAGAGGCGGAAAGAAGCAAAGGAAAGGTGGCTATTTGGGGGGTCTAGGATTTGACCCTTCGCACCATCTTGTTCACCATTTCTCATATGGTTGGGATTTCTACTCCACACATGGATCTCCAGAGCTATTTTCAGTACGCCATAGAGTGTACTAAGCCTTGGTTATTTAACTGGTCAGATGCATTCCTTCGTAGCATAAAGAGGCATTTGACAAAATGCAGAAGAGGTAACCTGAAGCAATTCGGGTATAGATCACTTTTGGTGTCCTTCTTTCTCGAGAGGGTCCCCTTGTTGAGATTATAGGTTGAGTGGGGTTTACTGGTCCCACAGGATCCAAGGATGTTGAGGTGGTGCAACCTCATGGCCCAACACGTGGCTGGGCCTATCATCAAATACAATGATTCGTTCTTTGACTAGTTGCGGCCACAGATGTTGATGGTTGACGATTATGCCTATACCGAGTTGGATTTCCGAGTGGATCCGAACTTTTCCCTTCCTAAGGATGCTCAGTGAGGAGATCTAGGTAAGAAGTACACATTTTGTTCTTTTAAATGTTTTTATAATTTTTATCATATGCAAATGTTTTTATGTTTTCCCAAGAACTGACCAAAAATTGCTTTTGAATGACACAGATGTTGGGCCATACCGACCTCCAGGTATGTATCCTATTCAACGATGAGGAAAGGTGGCTCTAGTGCTGCGATGGGATGTTGAGGATTATGAGGTAGTGGAGCAAAACTTAGAGGGGTTGACTGCTGACATTCCAGACATGCCTATCGGAGAGGTCCCTCAACGTTATCAGCGCCATATGGTGGGTGTGTCAGAGTCTATTGGCCGACTACTTCATAGGGTTGCCCAGGCAGTCGTGTGTTATCACTAGCGTCACCCATGATGCTACTTTGTAGAATCTATGAGCTTCATATTTTGAAATTTTGGTCCTTGGACAGAACTTTTTTGCAAAAAACTTTTGATCGTTATATACATATATACGGCTTCTACCGGCTTATCTTGTGTTATGTGATACATGTGATGTGATTGGTTTATAAATGGCCCAAATGTCTGTCTAATACATAGTTAGCTAATGAATCAGTTAATGTATTTAGACATCTAGGAATATGTTGATACTCAATATAATCAAAATAACGTTCCAAGAGGCGAATTCGTAAATATACCCTTAATAAAGTAGGACTTCAAATAGCATAGACGTTACTTAACTGTAGTACTACTAGCTATGAATCAAGTCATACAACTAAGTGACGGATACCGAGTGAGATAGCATCAATCAAAAATTCGATAACGGCGCTATACTCTGCAATATTGTTAGTCGCATGGCCGAGACACACACCTCGTAGAGTGATCAGTTCGTTTGTAGGGGCATAAATTGCCCAAGCAGCAGAAGCAAGGTTCTGAGTACTACGGCTAGCACCATCAGCGAAGCCAATGTGGGGTAGCAAAGACTCCAACATCTGGAAACCAAAAACAACGTAACATAAGGGCAGAGACTAGATAACAAAAAAGCATACTACAGTAACACACAAGAAGTATGATACAATAAAATACAAGTACTCATGCACAGGTGATCTTAGGCATAGTACTTCTTTAAGTACAACCCATTTCTGGGTTCACTCAAAGGGATACCGTTGTAATATACTAACTCGTAAGCTCGTTTCTCCAGAACTCGTCTAACGATGTAAGGACCTCACCACATAGCTTCAAATTTTCCATCCCCTAGCACATCCCGATCTTGTTCGTAAAGGAGAATCAAATCACCTTCAGAGAAAACGTGAGGCTTGACATGTTTGTCGTATTGGGCCTTGACACGTTTCCTTTGGGCTTCTGTGACTAGGGTGGTGTCGCGTCGAGTTTCATCTAATCACATGAGATACAATAGACATTCTTCCTTGGTAGAAGTGTTTGGGAGGAGTTCGACAACTAGTTTCAGGGAGGGTATCTCACATTCAATCGAAAGAATGGATTCTATACCATAGACTAACCGGAATGGTGTAAACCCTGTAGAAGACTTAACGGAAGTCCGGTAAGCCCACAATGTTGAAAACAACATTGTGTGCCAACTCATTTTGTGAATCCCTATCATTCATCGAAGCATGGTTATGAGAAATTTGTTAATTGCTTCGACTTGGCCGTTAGCTTGTGGGTAATAGGGCATTGAGTTTTCATGGAGAAGACCCAACTTTTCAGTGAGTTCGGACATCATGAAGTTTCTAAAGTGGCTACCGTGATCGATGACAATAGCCTAAGGAACACCAAAATGGGCTATGATGTGATTGAATATGAATAATGTTGCGGTCTTTCCAGTGTTGTCAAATGTCGGCATCACCTCGGCCCATTTCGTAAAATAGTCTACGGCTACAATAATGTATCCATGCCCCTCGACTGAGTGAGGGTGACATGTCATGAAATCTATACCCCTTTTCTCAAAGGGACTGACAAAGACCACAGGGTGAAGAGGATCAGGATGTGACCGTATCTTATGGTTGTAGGTCTGGCAACCATGGCAGTTTTGGACGACAATTATACAATCGTTAAATAAAGACGGCCAAAAATACCCTGCTCGTAAGATCTTCTGGGCAGTAGCATACCCAGACATATGACCACCACAGGCTCCAGAATGGCAGTCATTTAAGGATTTCTCAGCTTCGTCAAATGTGAGGCAGCGTCGAAAAACTGAGTCAATCCCATGACAATAAAGAGTATCACCGAGGATAATATACTGACGGGTTTCGTAGCGTATTCGATGTCGGTCAATACTGGACAAATTGGGCTGGAAAGTCTAGGTTTGGAGATATATGATGATATCTCCATACCAAAGATCATCAGAACTAATTAGGAAAAAGGATTCATCGGGTAATGAATCGGCTGCTACATTTTTTGTTTCAGAGTAGGGAAAGTCGCATATCAACTCGGAAAAAACTAAGGATTTTTTGGACTTAGCGCATTCGAATTATATTTCAAACTCCTGTAGTATCATGATCCACTTGGAGTATTTTCCCCCTAGCAGTTGACGTGTGAGAATGTGTTTCATAGGGTTCCAGTTAGAAATTACCATAGTCTTGCAAGAGAGGATATAGTGTCAGAAACGTTGAACTTCTTGGATGGCTGCCAAGGCTAGTTTTTTGACATGTAAATACTTGGTTTCGGTAGGTGTTAGGCTTCGAATCAAGTAATAGATGACATGTTCATCATGAGAATCATCCTCCTGGAAAAGAACCATAGCGATGGTGTAATCTGAGGCTACGAGGTAGAGGAAATAATCGCGACTGTAATCAGGGGGGAAGAGAAGCGGAGCACGTGTCAGGGACAGTTTCATAGCTTTGAAATATTTGTTTGTGATGGTATCCCATACGAAATTGGACCCCTTTTTGAGTAGTCACGTAAATCCAAGAGTTATCTCGACGTAGTTCGGGATGAAACGACGAAGAAATTTTGGTTTCCCTTGCAAACTGTGTAACTGGAGAAGCGAAGAAGGAGGAGGGAGATTGAGAATCGCCTCGACCTTTAAAGGATCTACCCTGATCCCTTGATGGGAAACAATAAATCCTAGAATTCAGTCGGATTCTACGCAGAAAATGAATTTGTGAGGATTCAAGCGTATATGGTAAAACCGACATCGGAGGAAAATGGCTCGGAGGTGTATTGGATGATCGACCCAGCACATGGGATGAGCAGGTAAGTCATCAAGATATGGCTGCATGATGTGCTTGATATCATGGAAGGCATGAGATATAGCACGTTGAAAGGTTGCACCAATGTTTTTTAGACCAAAAGGAAGTTTCTAATAGGAAAAATTGCCCCAAGGACAAATAAAAGAAGTTTTGTGTTGATCCTCGAGAACAATATTGATTTGATTATATCCGAAGAAACCATCCATCAGAGAGAAGATTTCACTTCCGACATAATTGTCGACAATCTGGTCAATGAAGGGGGTAGGAAAGTTGTTTTTAGGACATGCTTTGTTAATATCCCTATAATCAATGCACACACAAATTGTGCCTTATTTCTTGTCGATCGGGACAAGATTGGAAACCCAGTCAGTGAGAACCACTGGGTAAATAGAACTGGCTTTGAGAAGTTTCTCGACTTCAAGCTTGATAGCGGCCGCTTTATGTGGGTGAACTGGACGAAGGCATTGTCGGATGATTTTAGCATCTGGGTATGTCTTAATCTCATGTATCACAATGTCGAGGTCAATACCTGGCATTTCTTCATAGCTCCAGGCGAAGACGTCACAAAATTCTTTGAAAAGTGACTTGTAGGTGATGATCTTGTCACGGGAACATGAAGCTCCGATATGCACATTTTCAACAATTCCAGGTTTGATGGATATGTCGAGGGGAATAGTGGGAGAGATATTTCTTAAGTTCCCTTCAGAAAACACATCGTGTGTGGACTCGGGAATGGTGGAAATGACGAAAACGGTCGATGGGTTTGAGATCCTTTGGTAGCTCTCGATGGTGTTTTGTTCCAGGAAGAGGATGGAACGATGATGCCCATCGTCCCAGGGGGTGTCTTCCATGACATACATAATCATCTCGTCCATGGGAAAAATGACGCGGAAAGGATCTAGAGATAAATCATCAAGAGAGGGGGTGGAAGGGGTTGTCGATTGAATGGCTTGATAGGCAGACTGAACCGAACTCAAAGGCATTTTGTCATCGTAATGAAGATGATCGTCGGGGTCGGGTACCATCCATGGGTCGTGAGACACAGGGGTTCCAATGGAGATCGTGTTGATTGAAGCGATAGACGGATATGGAACATCGGGTGGTGGGATGGGGAAGGTACCCATTAAAGAAGAGTCTTTAAGAAGACCCACACCTACGTTCTCGTATCCGGGGGGGTTTGGCAATAAATGGTACATTGCCAGTGCATGTATCTGAGTTAAAGAAGGCTAATTGGTTGACGATAATTACATTCCCTTGATGTGGGAAATGTACAACACGAAAAAGAGTCGACACAACTATGCACATGGAATCAATCCAGCTATGACTGAGAAGGAGGTTGTAATCGAGAGGAGCTTCGAAGACTTCCACTTCAACTTTGACCGTTTTTCCTTCTAACGTGATTGGTAGTGTAGGGAGGACACTATAAGGCTTAAAACTGGATTCATTAAAGGCTTTGAGTGTTTTATGGGATTCAGTCAAAGAGGTAGAGCCGATGGATTTCCAACAGGTAATAGACATTACACACATCGAGGCACCCTCGTCGATAACAATTCTACAAATGTTTTTGTCGGAGACAATAACTTGTATTTGGAATGTCAGTTGAGGGGGTAACCTTGGAATGTGATCTTCCAAGTCAAAAATTATTAAATTCATATCTATAGGGTCGATTCCACCGATAGATTTCAATAGTTCCTTTCGTTGTGTAGGAAAAATTTGAAGGACTTCGAGAGCTGACATCACAGATGGTGCTTGGGCTAGATCTTCAACAATGCTGTAGTTTTGGGCAGCACGGGCATGAGGATTGAAATTCAATTTTCGAACGACGCCCTTTGGAGGAGGGCAAAGGATTGTGTCGAGGCTCATTGATTTGAGATGAAGAGGACCGTTGGTAGGTGGAGTCGTGGGAGATGGTTGGACCAATGAAGGAGGTATAACATCAACCTTCTCTTTAGAGGAGGAATAATCTTTGGCTCGAGTGGTAAGTGTGATGTCACTTTGCTTTGAATCACCTGTACACATTAAGACATAAGATGTAGTGGAAGGGGATGGTTGGTCATGAATGACCAATTGGGTTTGTTGTTGAGAAGGGAAGGGTTGTGACAATGCGGCCGGAGTGGGTGGTTTCGTGGTCCCTTGAAGGAACTTAGTAACCTTGGCATGTCGTGGACAATCCTTAGTGTAGTGATCATCACCACAGATTAGACAAGGGTATCAGGGTTTGCGCTTATCCCTATCATCAACAGGCGGTGTTTTGGTTCTCTCTGCTTGCGAAGTATTTTTTTCCTCCTTATTCTTACCCTTTCCCTTTCTAGATTTATTTTTACCGGCAGGGGTAGATTGGACAACATTTACCTCAGAAGTCTTGCCAGTGGGAGGGGTAGGAGATGGAGCATTTTGAACATTAGAAGAAATGGGTTTGGGGTTGTTGCTAGAGGCAGAATGTGGTTGGGCATGGGAAGTGACAATCACACCATCGGCTGCATGAGAAGCAGTAGGGGTAGTTGAAGTGGTAGAAGTAGAAGGACGAGCCGCATCAGGGAGTAAGTTGTAAAGAGTGCCCGTTTGTGAGTAAACAAGGTCAAGGTATTGAGCATGACTAATGCCATGTTCTTCTGTGACAACTCCACCCATGGAAATTTCATGGCCAATGTCATTCACGAATGATTTCGTGAACCACTCTGCCAACAATTGATCAGGGAGTTTGAGTTTGATGAGACGTCGTCTTCATTTCCACTCATGAATGTGATCGAAGATATGAGTGGCTTTGTTTTGTTTGAAAGAACTCAAAATATCGGTCCCTGTTTCATAACAGATCGGTAACTGGTAGTGGGTGAGGAAATCCATAGCTAGGGTGTTGAAGTCAACAAAGAAACCTCGTGGTAATTCTATATACCACTTCGTGGTAAAACTTGTGAGAGTTAGTTGAAAAAGGCGTAAACGAATAGAGTCATCCATCAAGGAGTTGGATGAGCACCAAAGGTGAAAAGTCATGACGTGATTGTTCGGGTCCTCTCCCGCTTTGCCATCAAATTTAGGGATGTCAGATGGTAGTTTGGATGATATAGCAGGCCATTGGAGAGAGTGACAGATCAGATCATTTAAAATCCTCGATAGATCGAGGAGGTCCAGGGTGGCTAAGAAAGGTAACTGTCTATTCACATGCAGGTACTGGTGGCTTTGGGGAGGGAGTCTCATCGACAATCCAGTGGGACCATAATCAGTCTACATATAATGCGAAGACCCAGGCAGATTCGGTGGTTGTTGTGGAAGAAAGTAACTCATGGGATTGTATCCTTGAACAGGGGCATGGGGTTGAGAATTAAAGCCCCAAATAGGATTGGACGTACCTGGATATGGTTGGCCTATACTAGGGGGTATAATGGATGTATCTGGAGGTTTTTTCCCCCCAGTCGATTGAGGATTATGTTGTATCAGATGGTTCCAATACTGGGCCAAGGATGGAGGTATGTTCTGTCCATAGGGTGGGGTCGATGGGGGTTGTACTCCGATCAGGGGTTGTGTTCCAATCGGGGTTTTCCCTGCAAGGGGGGGTTGATTCAATCCTCCTTGGTGAAATTTTCCACCAACAGGAATTTGGTAATTTGGTGTGAATGAAAGCATGGTGCCACTAGGATCAATGCCTCCGATAGAGGATGGGAAAGGTCCTCTGAAAGGGGGCGGAGGAAGTGTCGGAATGAAACCAGGAGGAGAGTGCCCAGAAGAAGAGGGACCACCAGGAGTTTTGTATGTGATTTGTGTAGGAACGAGAATATAGTCATTCAACACATGGTATCCGGGTGGAAGAGTCGAGGTGACTCTGGGAAAAAGTGGTTTACCAATAGGGTCTTGTCTAGCCACGGTAATCTCAGTGTGAAGACTCTTAGTATCTGTGTAATGGACCATTTGTAAAGGGAGAGTCAAGATGTGGTTAGCTCGTGGAGCTTCTGTACTAGGAAAATAATAAGCAGTAGTAAAAGGTACTGCATCTGGGTCAGAGGTTTCGAGGAATGCAGGTGAGACGGTGATATCAATGCCCACTCCTGAACCAAAGAGATCCCATCTAAAAACGCTAGTAGTCCAAAAAGGATCTTGGCCCTCAGGTTCTAGAAAAGGTCCAGTCGGTGATCCAGAAGACAAAACAACTAAGTCTTTGGAACAATTCACTCGCATAATACGTCTCTCAGAGTCAGGATGAAGTCGAAAGTCCTCTCGAGAATTAGTAATTCGGAATCGTTCTAGAGAGTTAGTTCTTTCCACTTGTGGAGTGTTGACGTCTTGGACTTCACTCTGTTGAGGAGATCCCTCCAGTGAGATGGTAGGCAAGGGCTGAGAACGTTCCATATTTTCTAGGGGGTAAGCTCTGCATTCTATGTGAACAACGTGGAGGGTCAATTGTGAATGAGTTAAAAAACTTACGAATAAAATTCTATGGTCAACTTGGGTAAACAAACCTCATGCACTAGTAAAAAATCTAGGAAACAATACCAAGCAAACAAGACCTTCTAATTCCGAAGTCACTAGTTGGCAATGAAATCCAACGTCGCGACAATGAGATGAGAAGGGGCTGGGCTAGGGTGGAAAAGTTACGTTGACAACCTGCTTAACAAACTTACACCCTAGTGCAAGCTCCCACACATAATCGTGGGTATACCCTCCAAGGAGCCCAAGTGAGTTTGGCCAACGTCGATTCCAGGTGTCATGAAGACTTGCCCCTTCACAGTCACCTTGTGTAAGACCCTAAGAAGATAGGCCACTAAGGTTACCACCAACAACAATAAATCCTAGGGGGACAGTCGATAGTCTAATCCACATGCAAGGGCAGGGTATCTAGCCCGAAATCAGCTCGAGAGGCTTCCACTCATCATTGTGGGTATACCTCCAAGTGACCCCCATAATATGTGTGATTTCTACACCGATATTAACAAATCAAGGTGAGTAACTTTGTCAATATCAATGCGACCTCGGGTTTGACCCTTGTGTGAGAAGGGCTTCCCAGGACAAAATGTTACAAATGGAATTTGACACTCCTTACCAAAAGATGTTATTGTGTGTTTTGTGCTTTGGAGAGTGTATCTCTCTGCGTATTCCAAAGCTCTGGCCTAGCTAATGTTGGTGTAATAGAGTCCTAGAAAAGAGTTACTAGTTAAATTTTAAAAGTCACGCAATATTATTAAAGGCTATTGTTACTCAAAGGAGACGGAAATGAAACTGATGTTGTGTTTGACTCTGACCCAACAATGCATAGATAGGAATGAAAAATATCAATTCTTGTTCGATGAATCCTATTTACAAGAGGGAAAGAGGAGTTTTTTGGAACAATATTGAACTACGATATACAATATTCTTTGAAATGTAATATCAACAAGTCACAAACAATGCCAATTCTGTATTTGTTCTATTTCAACAATTCATTTCCAATATTTTCAAAATAAAAATGTTTTTAAAAAGAAAAATGTTTTTTACTTTTCAAAAAGAACCACACAATGGTGGTGGAACTAAGGAAAACCAATAACTAATGGAAAGCAACATACAAAACCCAAACCAATCTTTCAATGAAGACAAAAATGACAAGCAAACAAGGCTAGTCTTTTCAAATACATGAGGGCAACAATTTTCCAAGATCAAACAAGCACTCATATTCTAGGATCAGAGATTATACCCTTGCTAAGAAAAGTTCAAGAGATGAAAGTTGAGAAAAAATGAACAACAAGAGTCTTTGATTTCCAAAGACTGATCGTTCACAAAATCCGAAGTCAAGAAACAATCAATGAGTGGCCCAAGAAGTTCTCTTCAAACACACACACAAATCTGCGTATCTGAGCATACAAAAACCTTAATCCCAAAATTTTGCAAAATGGGTTCATAGAAAATAAATGGTGTAAAGTGTGAGAATGGAGTATTCTCGTAGGCTAGCCACAAGTAGAGTGCGAGAGGTTCGCACTGGACTGCACAGTAGGGTGAAAACTCTAGTAGTTCTTGCAGGCAATAAAAGGGTTCAGTGCGAGAATGACTGAAACTAGGCAAAATTTGGAAAAAAGACAAAAAATTTGAAGGGACTTCTGGACCCAGGGAGTCTTTCAGGGTCCCCTGAAGACTCAGATATTGATAGAAATGAAAAAAGGTAAGGCAAGAGAAAATGGCCAAGGAAAAACACCAAAAAACTACTAAAAAATGGGTTGCATCCCCAGTGGAGTCGCCAATTTTGTTATCAGACTAATCGATAGGTGTGGACACTAACAGATATCCCTAGATCCACCTGGATCTAGAAAACAATAGGACAGGACATGACTCTTTCCCTAAGTTGCAATCATTGAATCTGCTAGTAAGGAGGAACAAGTAACATACCTTTGTATCGCTTCCTTAGGTCTCTATTGCTCCATCTTCACTTCGGTGCTCTCATGAGGTCAAGACCAAGACAACACAAACCAACCAAGTGAAGATAGAAAAATGTATTCAACATCAATTTATGCATATGATCAAGGAATTACACAATAAAGTAAGAGTGACTTTATGGGAAAGGGACATGCCGCTATATCATATTAATTGAAAGTAGAAGATACAACCTGATCACCTTGATGTCGCAAGATTCCTTTCAGTGACCCTTGGTTCCAACACACACACTTACTCTGTATTTTCATGAAGAAGATCCAATTCCTCTCGATAGACCAACTAGAGTCTCCAAGCTTTTGTCTAAGTAGGGTTCTTCACACAATTCCTTCACCAATTCTTCAATTAATCTTGCTTAACCTTTTCCATGAGAAACCCTTCAATATATAGGAGAAGGAGAGATGGTTACATGGATGAGGATGATCCCATCAAATCTGAGAAGTTTGTAAAATGACAACCATATGAATGCCAACTCATTTTCTGGAAGATTCCCTTCTAGAACCCTCGAGACCTCTTCTCTTTTCCAAGCTTGAAAATAGGTTCGCACCCTATATATGGAGCAAACTGCGAGAATTTCGCACCCTAACTGAAGGTGGCCTGCAAGAATGAGGGATTCTCTCACCCTAGGCCATATGCAGCATGCGAACTTACTTTGAAAATATGTTTTTGGAAGGAGAGAAGATCCACTTTTCTCAGGCAAAAAGTCCTTGTTGGGAGCCTGAATACACCACTGTTAATACATCACCAAGATGACCAAAATCATGTGTAACAGCTCAGGGGAGCCACGTTTCTACCATATGGTTTTGGACAGTATGCATGTGGATGCACCTTCATAAATGATGCATCGATGAATTGTGATGTTTTGGATTTTAACCAGTATTTGGAAAGCGACCAGAGCGGGGAGACAGGGTTCCCGATTATCAAGATCAAATGTGATGAGTCAAGTATCAACAGAGTTGATTGCCCCCAGGGGGGAGAGTAATGAATTTCATTGAGGAGGATAGGTTTGAAGGACTTCTAAAACTAACATGGCAGTAGGATATTGTGCCAAGTCATCGACTAGACTATAATTGTGTGCCGCCCTAGACTGAGGGTTGTTGACATTCTGACGTAATGGGTTACGAGGAATATGAAGGGGTGTTTCAGTATTAGGGAAAGGAATCATTAAAGGTGGTCCATTTTTTACTGCGGCTACTTCAAAGGTAGTGGGAAGGAAGTCAGGGGGTGCACTGTATTGACGGTTGCACGTTTGTAGAAGAACTTATTCCTCGCTAGTGAGGAGGATAGTGCGGTCTGCAAAAGTGTCGGGGTTTGGATATTTTCCCATCTGTGGCGGGGAAGGATACCTCTCATGTTGGGTGTTCATCACCCCTTTGTGTGGAATGGGGTTTTACAACATGGCTGGGGGTGGTTGTTGCACATATTGTTGAGGGGCCTACGGCGGGGCAGGCAGTGCTGGGGGACATGGTCCATTTCTGGATTCTTTCATCTGTTTAAAGTCGATGATTTGAGGGTAATGGTGAGTATAATGACCATACTCACCGCAAAGGGCAAAAGGGAAGTTTGTCTAAAGATTTTTGTTATTATTCCCTTGGCATTTATTTTTATTGCCCCCTTGGGGGTTTTGGTTCCCCTGATTCTGGTTTCCCCCAACAGGTTGGTTCTGCTGGGGGTGATTCCCTCCTAGTCCTAGATTATTATTGTTTCAGTTGTTTCCTTTCTTTTGGGTATTATTTGACTGATGGGTCAAATTTTCCGTATTCATTTGTTCAAAATTTTGATATTGCTAAATGAGAGAGGATTGAACAAAGATAACCCCAGTGTGTGGGTGTCCTTGTGGTGGAGCCATGGGTTGTGGAGGGCCAAGAAATGGAAAGCATGGGGTATTTTGTGGCAATGGTCTGTAGGGTACATAGGAAGGTGTAGCGCTTTCACTAGTTCTTAGGGTGTAAGATGAGGTAGAGGGGGTACCAGAACTTGGTTGGATAGTTGGGTGTATTGTGGGTGTCGGCGGTGGTCCACTTACAGGTGGAGGAAGGGAAATAGGGTATGGTTGTTGGTAAGGGGGAGGAGGATAATAAGGAGGTCCTCCATATATCGGCAGATATTGAGGTGTTCCATACATAGGTGGTTGTTGGAGGTGTGGATTGCGATGTGTTGTGGTACCAATCAATCCATCCATTGAGTGAGACATCCCAGGTTTTTCCTGGACGAATGGAACGGGTCTCAAGGCATCAGTTAGTACCGTATATAAGTATCCTGACTATGAATAAATGAGTTCAAACTGTTGAGCCTTGCTGATGGATTCTTCTTCAGATTGGGGGAAGGTGGCGGCAACATCCTTGGAAAGGAGGGAAATAAGTGATTTGAGAAACCAATTGAGGCATTATTTCTTGGTGGCTTCATCTTTGCATAGACTACGTCGTTGATGCCATTCATGCATGTGGTCAACGATGTGTGTGGCAGAGGTTTGTTTAAACTCTGAGAGAAGTTCGAGACCATTGTCATGATGGATTGGTAGTTGAAAGAAGGTCAAAAAAGATTTGGCCAAAGATTCAAAGGTCACATCGGACCCAGATTTTTCTTCTACATACCACCTTGTTGATGGCTAATGAGAATACATTGGAATAAAATCAATCGGATGGAGTCGTCCATGATGTTGTTTGAAGAGAAAAATAAGTGGAAGGTCATGATATGGTTGGTCGGGTCGTCTCCAGTTTTTCCCTCAAACTTGGGGATGTCTAAAGGTAGTTTGATAGGCATTGTAGGCCATGTGGGGTCATGCAATATAGGATCATTGGTGATTTTAGTTAGATATGGTATGTTGAGGGAAGCCAAGTAGGGCATCTGTGGTGGCAGTACAGGATTAGTTCCAGCCATAGTGTGAGTGTTTTGTGTACTGTCCCTTGAGGGGGGTTAGGTGGGGTTGTAATTCCTCCTTGGGAATAAGTGTGCCCCCTACTTCCTTGTAAAGGGAAGCGAATGGATGGTTGAACTTGGGAAGTGGACCCAAGTAAATTGGAACCAAGCAAAGTAGATCCCAAGATAGTAGCACTCATAGGGGTGTAAGAAGGTGGAGCTCATGAGTTGGCAAGACTAGGAACTCTTGTGGCTCCCCTATGATGTTCGAATAGCAAAGTGGGTGTGTGAAAATGGTGATGAGAGCAATAAACGAACAAGAGTCTTTGTTATAATTTTTGGACCTTCACAATATATCTCACAATTTCATGTAATCACAAGAGCATCATACATAAATCAATTGATAAAGAAGCATGCATGTGGGTAGGTATATTTTGTCTGCGTGGGAGAACAAAGAAAACAAATGCTCGTGTCCTAAAATACATAACGTCCTTCCTCTCAAAATAACACTAGACCTTCCAATAGCACTCAACAATGGGGTCTGAAGCCACCGGAAGAGGAACTAGTGAAAGATGACATAATCAGTTATAATGAGGGGTAGAGGGGGCATATCCCAAAAGAGTTGGTGATATTTCCCAATAGCCACACAAAATCTGATCAAGGTGCAATTGCAGCCCATAATTTCCACCTGGGTAGATGTCCTAAAATTTGGTCACTAGGTACCTCAGTCAAAGTGCGACATTTAGATTTTTGGCATAAGAAATGGGTCACAGGCTGGATCCCATCCAAGAGGTGGGTGCCTCAAGGGGGGATGCATAGAACAATCGGACCTTGGCCTTCGACCGTTCATGGGTATCTCCCTGCCTTATGGTGTTAGGAACACTTGACTTGGAGGATTTAAAGTTCCCTATTTGACAACTTCTATTGTTTGAAGATGTGAGAACCAGATAACGATGAGTTATTTAGATGCCTATCCCCAAGATCCTACCTAGACTAAAAGATTTCTTTTGGCACCTCTTGTGGAGGAAAATGTAATGAGTTTTTAGAAAAAATTTAGATGTGGTTGTTTGAGATATTGGGGGTATGAACCAACCTCGTTGAATTTAAGTGGGAGTGGATGGTTGCATCAATAAAAGGGTGGGGCATTTTGGGATCCCTTTGGAGGAAACTTACTTCAACCTCCACGATTCTAGATGAAAACTATGTGAGTGAGTAGTGACTTTGTGTGTGAACAAGTGAACGTGTGCCAAATTTTTAATAAGTTAGGTGTCACCTTGCAGCATGTGGACTTCATGTGGTCCCTACAAGTATTGATTACCTAATTTACTAAATGCCATTGGTACAACTTTGCAGAATTTTAAAGTCCCTAGAGAACTAGCATGTGGACATATGGGTCCTTACCAATCCTTTAACTCCCTATTGTGATTTAATCTAAGAAAGATTTAAAAACTATCCTATATTGTGTACATGTGGGCATGTATCGGCCCATTACAAAAACCTTTAAACTTCCTTAGTGATGTAATCTAAGAAAGTAGACTCAAAAACTATTATATCTTTGTAGCATGTGGGCACGTATGGGCCCTTACAAATTTAAGATGTTTTTGAAAAAGAAACTAAGAGGAGTCCCGAGGGGGGTTGTTGTCCTCTCCTAAAGATTTTGTCTTTTAAGGGAGATGAAATTTCCCCTCAATCATTTTTCTGATTCTCAAGATCGCTCTATGGCACGAGAGAAGAGAATACTCAATAATTGACATTCAATTTCTGGTCCCAATGAAAGTGGTTATATATGTGATAGAGAATGATTCCAACTGTTGGCATAGGGGCAGACCCGGGGTTCAAAGCTACCGCAACACACCAAAAAAACCCTAACTACTGACCCTTTCGGCAACACCTGCGAAGTAGATGAAGTCTCACCCAAGGTAGAAGTAGGGGTGGTTGCGAGACTCAAGTGTCTGCAACCTTAGCTGGGACACAGGTCTGTGATTATATCTCTTACAAAGAATTTAGCATTGATCATTCATAGATATTTAACCCTTATTATACTTCGCAGATAGAACAGAACATCGCAGAATTCACTTAGATCTAAGGTATCTTAGTACTTAGCAACAGTAAAATAGATCAGATCCAGTAGATCAGCACTAAGCATCTTCATACATATCAGATCTACTATACATACACATCTAATGAAGCACAAAGCATAAGTATATCCATCTAAATATATCAAAGAACTTTTCAAAAGTAGGGATAAACACATAAAGTCAAAGCACAAAGCATAACACACATATTTGCGTGGTTCATCCCCTCTCTGGGGCTACATCCACCAACTCTTCTTCTTTATTAGTGTCTTCAATCGGTTACAAGCACGGAGCCACCAAAACATACTATGCATAGGTTAGAAGATCTGCGCAGCTCGCTAGATCCTTCTTCCTTTCCTTACAACACAAATCCTTCTATATCTCCACACAGGGACTTGCACTAAGCTCTTCAGGCCTATAGAATGCACAGCACCTCAATCACATCGATCCCACTTTTCACATAACCTATATCACATAGATACAATATTCCTTTCTCTACTATTCTTACATTTTCCTACCCTTATATTTATACATACAAAATGGGCCTAAGCGTGGGTAAAACCATGGGCCGACATCCCTTTCCCATTACATATTCCCAAAACCCAAAAAGGGACCCAAAAGTGGGTCAAGATTATGAAATCTTTGTTTCGTCTAGCGCTCCATCTTCGACAGGTTGTCGAAGTCCAAAAAAACGGTCAAATATGACTAAGTGCTCCCAAAACTTGGTCAAGGGCCAACATGCCCCCAACACTCACCTATGACTTGTCACGAGTCACTCTAGTTTGAGAAATTATGCCTCTAATGCCTCGATCTTGGCTTGAGTGGCTTCAACCTATTGCAATGCTACAGCCTCTTTCTCAGTGAACTCTTGGATGAGTGCATCATTGACTAGCCCTTCTAGGCGTTGTTCTACTGTGATGACGACCTGTTCAAGCTTTGCTCCTTGGCTTTCAACTTCGGTGAATAGTTGGTATGCCTTCTAGTGCACTGGTTGAAGTCATTGAGAGACTTCCATCACTTTGGTCTGGATCATGTGGATCTGTTGCTGGGCCGTGTGCTGCTCTGGAAACCTCTTCATTCTTTCAACTGGTTTTAAGGCCTTCAGCTGCTCCTGTAACGTGTTTTGGAGATGCGACTCCAGCGCCTGTAACTCTAGATTTTCTATGATATTTTCATATGTATGAGCGCTCCTGGATCTCAACTGCTTGCACTCCAAGGCAAGGGATTTCATTCTTCCAACTACGCTACGAGCAGTTGCCTCTCTTAGGTCTCTGATTTCTAGAGGAGTTTTGGGCATAGTATGAAGTTCCAGATCTATGATGCACTGTTGAAGATGCTGGATTACTTCTTCAAGTTGTGCCACCTGCTGTGGGACTCATTCCTCAGTTTTCACTTCTATGAATGTCACAAAGAGAAGTGAATTGTGAACCCTTTTCCATACTTTGAGTTTCTTTGCGAGCAATTGTTCCTTGTTTTTCTGTAGCGCTACTTTATCTTCATACCATTTTTCTTGTATAGAGAGAGATTTTCCTTTTCTGCAATACTTATGTGGTCTTCGAGGTCTTTCTGAACTTTCTCTAAAGCCTGGGTGGATTTTTCTATCTCTTCTTGAGCTTGTCACAGCCGAGCTTCAACTGTATCAACAGTCCCATGTAGTTGGGTTGTCTCATCACCTAATTCTGGTGTTCCTGATGGCAGGGGCGCAGTGGAAATTGCATAGCTAGATTGTATTTCTTGTTGTACTCCTTGAAGCACATCCCTAATGCGACTAAACACTTCCCCTTGCTTGCCTTCCTGCTTTTCTGCAATCTCTAGTGAAGTATCATTCAGGGCAATGATTATGAAGTCAAAGTCATCCAGAGTGAGAACATTCTCAAACTTGATTTTATTTGCCTTAGCTTTCTTCATGGATGAAGGCTTTGGTGGGGTAACCTTCCTTTTCTTGGAGGGATCCTCCTCCTCTCTAGGCGGTGTAACTTCGCCTTTATTTTTCTCAACCTTTGTGTTACCTGGTTCTCCACCATCACCTCCCTGCACAGGAGAGATCGAACTGGTCTTCATAAAAGTATTGTTGACATCTTGAACTTCTTCACCTTCCTTGGTCTTTCTTGGTCCAGGGGTATCATGCACAAGTTCTGGACTATCTATATCAGAAATTTTTGCGGGGTCTACTGAGATGAGGAGGTCTGCCAACCACTCCTTGGTGATTTCTTCAAAGTCTTCTTATGTTAACTTATAATAGGACTATAACTATTTCTTGTGTTTGTCATCACACATTGTGATGTATATAAAGCACTTGTCTGCACTGAACTTCTTCAGGGGCCAAAACCTATAGAGGGCGTTCAGAGTGATGCACGGTGTAGACTAGATTGTGATCTTCAATTGATTGTAGTAGGCATGGAAGATGACATTGGATTGCCATTTCTTGTTCATACCACTCAAGTACCACAAGGTATTGAACTTTGCCACTAAAGGCTTAAAGCGCTAGATGTCCGGGAAGGTCACACCTTCCTGCATCTCCCATGCAATGAAAGATATCAATATGAGAAGCTAGCTGAAGTGGAACTCATAGCCTTGGTCCTGCGCTCCTCTAAAATCAAGCTCTAGCTGGTTCACGAGGTACTTTGCTTAATTCATCTATAGTCCTTTCGTGCACTTCTCGGCAAGGTCAACAACGAATCCAGTTACTTGGGTGGGCCGGTTCTTGCGAACTAGCTTGCCTGCGATCATCTAACATGCAAGGCGCACTGTGCCACTCTGGATAGGGGCTACCTTGTAACCTCATGTACCCTTCTCTACATATCCATAAGTTTATTTGATTTGTTGGGATAATGCTTGGTCTGAGTTATTTCTAGGGTAAAACTCATGTGGGTCAGGGCCCTGTATGCTCAGCCTTATGATACAATTGATCAAGGTTGGATCCACAGTGATGCAATGGTTCAACCATAAGTAACCTTTGTGGTAGAAGGACAACAACAATTTCACGCAGTGTGGACTACGCGAGGTTCTGGGTCAATGGTTGTGGAATAATCTTCGAATCCGTGCCTTTGGTCCTTGTCAAGTACTTATGTGGGGCCAGCATGCTATAATATTTCTGGTCTCCAAGGTTGAAGTCACTAAATTTTAGTGTTGCGAGCTTATCCTGGTCTGCGTGAACTATGTGCACCCCTTTCAGAAGGTACGCAATGATCACGACATATTTGAACTCTTGGGGTACACTGTCATGGTTGATGGCATCACTCAGAGGGGGTAGATAGGCCGGTAGAATGCTTGGAATCATCTTGGCATTGGTGAGGTCATCTCTATTCTTAGTACGTTTCTCATTAGCTAACTGGGACGGACCGACTCGAGAAGTGGATGGAGAGGTTGTCAGTCCTCTCTAAGATGATGCCTATAATCCTATGGATAACCCTCGCTCCAACATGACTCTCTCAATTCTTAGCTCAAGTAGAACTTTTGTTACAGATTCTTTGGTAGTGGTAAGCTCGTCAGACATACGTGCTCAGGATAAAATAATCAGGTTCATGACAGTCTTAGACACTGCACTAGATTGAACAGCAAGAGCGTAATGATCATTGTATGCAATTGCTAGTCTGCGGGCTTCAAATTCTCAATTGGAAAAAGTGTTCCTCATTCATGGCGCGACGAGATAAATAGGAAATCTTGGTAATGGTTTACTTGCAACGGTTATGAGCCTTATTAACTTTTCTTCTGTCTGTTATGGCACGGTCCAACGGTCTGGTGGAAAACCATAAATGATTTTCTAGCCATTTGGAGCAGTAGTCGAATGGATATATCGGATTTCAATGAATATATTGCTTTTCCATAGTGAAGTGGCATATGTCGTTGTTCTGATGTCTTGGTGAAGCTCCAATTCTGTAAGGTTTCTTTCTATGAGGTACCCTCTGGAACCTATTGTAACTTATCAATCTTGACCTTCTTATTACGTAGCTTCCTAGCCTTTTTCCCTGTGAGCTTTGTCTTGGTGGTTCTTTTCCCATTTTGATTCTTATTTTCCTTGGGCATAGTTACTTCATGTTGTTGATATCCTTTCTTAGGATTCTGGTGTATTACTTCTTATTTATCTAGGGTAGAAATTTCAGCCTTCTGTATGTCTTCCGATGTACTTGTAGCTTCGATATCTAGGCTTATAGAATCAAGTAGCTTCGATATGTTCTCATGTTCTTCCATCAACTATGCAATCTTTTGGGTCATCATGAAATATTTTAACTCTTCTCTCTTATGTTCTAATAATTCTTCTTCTTCCTTATTTCTAGCTTGATCTCTATCAATCCAAGATTTTCCTAGTAACATGGTAAACGAGGCACTGTCTTCAACGAATTTAATAATCTCAAAATATTCCCTTATCGAAGTTCCATTGACTGTCACAAGTATCTGAGTGAGATTTCCACATAACATCATCAGTATTCCTCTAAATAGTCTTATTCCTCCTAATGAAGGGATCATATCAGGCTTCCCTATAGCTTCCCAAGTTCTTTCTGGCATAATGTTCACTTGTGTCTCTTCATCAAGGACAGAGTCAATGTCTAAGTCTCCTATTCTTTCTTCAACGCATTATTTTTCTTTGAAAATCTCTGATAGTCTAACATATAGGTGGTCATTCAGGGTCTCTTTCATTTGTATCAATACCTACTATGATTCTTTTTTGGGTTCTACCTCTTCTGGATCTGCCTTAGGGTTTTCCTGATTCAGATTCATTTCTTCCAGCCTAGCGATCATTCTAGGGAAATCTAATACCTCATGGTCCATAGCTTTGCAACAATGACAACTAGATCCTCTACCAGGGAATTCCTTAGCAAGATGTCTAGGTATTCTGCAACTGTAACAGAGGGTCACTCCTCTCTTTATTTTAAACTATCCCCAACTTCTTCTATACTGCGCACTAGGATCATGGTAGCTAATCTGCAAAAAAATCTTTCTAGGATCCTGCATCCATTTCTTAGTCCAAAATGTTTTTCTATGCATAGGTATAACATATCTATCACTATTCGTATCAGATCTACTCATATCAAACTATCTTTCATCTATCAGTGCCCCAGTTTTCAAACTAGGATAAACTCTATTAAACATACCTAGATCCATACCTTAGAAACAAAAAATTTCACTTATCTTACTTATACCGAGCACAAAGTCTCCAGATATAAAACTTTTAACTGTTCTTACCTTTATCAGAGCATTGAGCTTATAGATATTACCTCTTTTTTGCATATCTGACCTCTTTTCTTCAAAAACCTCCTCTTTTACTTTTCTTAGAGCACAAAGCGTTCAGATCTTGCTTCTTTTCTTCACATCTGGCCTTCTTTCTTTAGCACAGATCTTTTCGAATCGGGTGGAATACTACGCACTAGGGCATAGATCCACGCACAGATATTCCACAGTTTCAGGACGAATCTTTGCACAAGGATTCTTCTTCCTCAGTTCTCAGCAATCACAGTTTCATGTCTCGGCAACGAAACCATTTGTTGGCATAGGGGCAGACCAGGGGTTCAACGCTACAACATCACACAAAAAAAAACCTAACTACCAGCCCTTTTAGCAACACCTTCGAAGCAAATGAAGTCTCACCTGAGGTAGAAGCAGGTGTGGTTGCAAGACTCAGGTGTCTGCAACCTTAGCTGGGACATAGGTCTGTGATTATATCGCTTACAGAGAACTCAACATTTATCATTCATCGATATTTAACCCTTATTATACTTCACAGATAGCACAGAGCATCACAACATTCACTTAGATCTAAGGTATCATAGTACTTAGCAACATTAAAATAGATCAGATCTAGTAGATCGGCACTAAGAATATTCATACATATCTGATATACTATTCATACACATCTAATGAAGCACAAAGCATAAGTATATCCATCTAAATATATCAAAGCACTTTGCAAAAGCAGGGATAAACACATCAAGTCAAAGTGCAAAGCATAACACATAGATTTACGTGGTTCACCCCCTCTCTAGGGCTATGTCCACCAAATCTTATTCTTTATTAGCGTCTTTAATCAGTTACAATCACGGAGCCACCAAAACCTACTACGCATAGGAAAAAAGATCTGCGCAACTCGCTAAATCCTTCGTCCTTGCCTTACAACACAAATCCTTCTATATATCCACACAGGTACTTGCACTAAGCTCTGCAAGCCTATAGAATGCACAACACCTCGATCACACAGATCCCACTTGGCACACAACCTATATCACATAGATACAATATTCCTTTCTCTATTATTCTTACATTTTCCTAACCTTCTATTTATACATACAAAATGGGCCTAAGCATGGGTAAACCCACAGGCTAACATCCCTTTCCCATTACATATTCCCAAAACCCAAAAAGGGACCCAAAAGTGGGTCGAGATTCTACAATCTCCGCTTTGTCTAGCGCTCCATCTTTGGCAGGCTGTCGAAGTCCCAAAAAATGGTCAAATATGACCAAGTGCTCCCACAACTTGGTCAAGGGCCAACACCAACTTAAATTTAATCAAATAAACCCATCCATGTGGAAAAATGAAAGTAAAAAGAGGATAAATATGGATTTTAACCCACCTAAGTGCTTATGTTTTTACTAACCGTTCATGTGGAGAGGGAATCTAAGTGTGGTGCATATTACAATTTGCATAGAATCAAACTTAAGAAGGCTATGGTCCTTCAACATATCACAAAAACCCTTACAATATATGATTTTCTGAATAGATGCATGGGTCGTAGAGTAGATAGAGGCACATTTGATGCCAATGCACAAATCAAAAATGACCTTTTGACGCAGGTGCATAGAATGCGTTGAGAAACACAGTGAGTTTGGTGCATGTGCTAAGAAGGTGCGCATGTGGGTTAAAAAAACCCACGCACTTTCTGTTACATGGCCGGGAAGAAAATTTCGGATGAAATTCTCTTAACTCAGCTCTGAATTTATCTTTTTGTAGGCAGGCATGGGTTGGTTATGGTTCCTGCAAGTTAAATAAACCAAAAGAAGTGCTCAAATAACCCAAATGGGGAGGAAATTGATACCTATCCCCAATGGAGTCGTCAATCTGTTGTATCCTTTTCGTCACCTAAATGAGCAAAAGAAGGACACTTACAAGTCCAGTTGGGTTAGCTAGACATGACAAAGATGAATGCAAGAGTTAGAAACATCAAGCATAAGAAATAAACAAACAACTAAGCTAATAACAATTAAAGAAACTAAACTAATGTGCATGAGGGAAATAGAAGACAAAATAAACAACATTCATGCCACCAATGGATACATTGTATTAGTGGGAAAACACCAAAGAGAAAGGGAGACTTATGGGTCCCCTCTTCCTCCAAGGGAGGGCTCTTGAACCCCCAATGATTGAGCTCTTCTTAAAAATATCAAACTAGAAGGAAATGGTGAACAAATCCAAAGCTCATTCACTCAAGAGGTGATGTGAATGGATAAATGAGATGATGCTTATATTTTCTAATGAGGAAAGAGGTTCCTCCAAGAGAATATAGGAAGCATAACAATACAAATGAATTCTTGAAAATGTAGTGCACCCATGGCCTCTTTTTATAGCAAAGTTTTGAGGCATTATTCAACCAGTCTTTAGTGTGAACAAGGGGCTCTTTAGGGAACCCTTAGGTCTTTTACCATCCCCCCACTCGGATTCAGCTTGGATTTGGGTGTCAAATCAACTTGGGAGATGAACCAGAAGTGGGTGGAAGGATGAACAAAATCATAAATGCGTCATTTTGAGGTATGCACGGCTTTTTGCGTCCACAGTCATGCATCGGGCGCATGTGCACTTTTCTGGTGTTTTTGACTGAGGCACGTGCACACGCTTCCTTTGTATCCTTAGCGCATGTTGATTTTATAACCAGTTGTATAGTTTTGTGCCCTTTGGAAATGCATATTTGAAGTTGTGGGTGAACTAATAGGTGTTTGGAGATACTGGATTCCTGTAACCATTTGCGGACAAAATTTTAGTGATAACAATCCTCTTCACCAAGCTCCAAGTGTACCTTTGTATGGCTTCTCCTCTCAACCTTTGGATCTCTTCGGGGAAGTGAATGGGTTCTGATAGAGGAAGAAAGACAAATTGGGAAATTCTAAGGCAAATCTCACAAAAGGGCTACAATTACTTGGGGTAAGGAGGGGATGTGAAAAGGGAAGAGTTTCACTATTCTTATTTCTATATGTGGAATGAGAGCCCAACACCTCCTTTTATATGACAAAAGGATGGTTATTCGGTTGGGTGACAGGCTATAGGCAGTGGATTAGTTGGGAAACTACCCAATAGCCCGTAATTTCAACGAATTCCTTGCAACTTTTTATTTTTTGCAACTTTTGCAAGTATATGCGGGTTGTAGTGGTGCATCATGTGCATGTACGTGGGTTGTAGTGGTGCATCAGGCATATGTACGCAGGCGGTATTGGTGCAAGGCACGTACATCTTCAAAAAATGGGTTTTTTGGAAGAGCAACTCAGTGATGGCTTGGAAAACAATGCAAGTAAGAGGGCCAAAGGCCAAGTATGCATATGTAGAGAAATTTAGGGATATAGTAGATTCCCCCTAACATGTGAGGTAAAAAGAGAAACTGATGTATGAAATACATTACAGAATCTTCGCCAGTGTACGAAACAAGTGATCTCGGGACCATAGCTTGGGAGGTTCCATCTACAAAATAAAAATTGTCTCTCCGAGGAGGGAATACCCATGATTGGGATGAAATAAATCATGGTTTCCAATCAAATACAATGCATATCCATGTCATATAACTATATAAAGTGTATTTGCAAGCAATAAACAATAGATCTACATCTCAAAATCAATGATATACAAGTATAGTATCCATCTTCAAGAAGCCAATAACACCCAATGGATGGAGATGAGGTCTTCAGAGATCAAGTAACAACTTCAAGATCTTCAAAACTCAGGTAGGATTGCAATGTGAGTGTACAAATTCTCTACCCAAAGGTCTTCGACGGCTCGTCGAGAAAAGACAAGAGGATATCGATGATCAAGAAGAGAACTTCATTGGTTTTGAACAAGGACTTGATTGGACTTTCAGGATGGCTGGGCATGAGGTCAAGAGACAAACTGCAGAAAGGTCGAATCAGGTTGGGTGAAACTTCCCTTGGACAAGAGCACGAAAGATGATCAGACTCAAGTAGCATGACATTGACATAAGTTCACGATGCAGGAGGCAACACAAACTCTCCATGTGTTTGGAAGAGTAACCAAACAAAGGAGGACACAACTCTATGTAGCAAGAACAACTTCATAAGGTCATATTAGATCCCAAAGCTTGATGAACAACGTAAGGATATGCTCTGTCCAAGGGAGACTGATTGTGCTGCCAAAAAGGAATATATATTTCTCGTCCCCTCTTTTGGGTTTTTTTTTTTTTTCGTCTTTTTCAATTTTTTAAAGAGCTTGAAAATGAATAAAAGAATGCTACATTACAAAGGAGGAATGAGTGTCGCAAGTAAGCATACTAGTTCCAGGTGAAAGGAACACACTAATGCTCAGAGCAAGGATACATGTGCAGGAAAAGGACACTCGGGGAAAATTCCTCCATGGGCCAAGGTGGTAGGTCACAGAGGCAAAGTGCTACAAGGCTTGTGTATAAGGCATACTTGAAAGGTTCAGTTGAGAGCAACGTGGAGCCAACATTAGGCCAAAGACACAGAGATGAAAATTTGATTAGCAAGACACAATGAAACCCCCTTCAATGTGATTTTAGCAAGCCCAAAGAAGGTAATCTCGATAGTTTTTTATTTTTAGAGAGTTTGAAAAAACGTAAAAGAAGACTCCACTGGGTACCTTTTTTGGAAATAGTCCATTCGGTTCAAAAAAGGGGTAAAATAGAACTGAAAAGACGTCTATTCAAAACCATTTTAACTAGTGTGAAAAAGACAAGATCACTCGACAATCTTTACAACTTTAAGGAGTCCGAAAAAAGCTTAAATATGGACTTACTGACTTTTTATAGATTTAGTCTCCTTAGCCCAAAAAAGTATAAAATTTACTGAGGAGAACTCTCCCGGTGAGACGAATCTCCCGAGGTGTAACTTTTTCCTCCATAACCCACAGGCTGAAAAAAGGGGTAAACTCATGCCAGTAGATGTTCTTCTAGACCAATTTAAAGAGTGTGAAGGAACAAGGTCACTCAATGATCTTTTCAATTTTAGCGAGTCTAAAAAGAGCTTAACTATGGACTCCGTGGGGGTTCCTTTTTCATAAATTTAGCCCCTTAGGCCCGAAAAAGGGTTAAACTTATACCTGATAATACTCGTCTAGCAAACCGAAGTTCCTAGAGTATACCTTTGTTCATAAAATTGACCATCCAAACCGAAAAAGGGGTAAACTACCGTCGAACAGATCTTCCTTCAAATTTGAGTTTGGCGAGCATGAAGGACAACAAGATCACTCGATAATATTTTCATGGCTAGAGAGTCTTAAAAGGGCTTATAGAAGAAGGTTACTTTTCTCAGTTAATCCGGACAATATTGAAAAGCATAAATGTAGTCTCGTCGGATGTTGCTTTCAGATTTCAAAGTGAGCTTGAAAGACAACAAAGCGTGCTCATTTTTGGGAGTCCCGAAGGTGAGGCCAAAAGTGATGGTGCATCATATGAATGAGGCTCAATATCATAATCATGATAGGATTGAAAAGGAATCATGAGCCTAAAGTCATTAGAGATAGCATGGACGCCAAAATGCAACAAGGATCTATATAGGGAATCCATGTAAAGGTAGGGTATACCACCTAATCACGACACTTCTAAAACAGTAATGATGGTTTCGTGTCGCACTTCGGTGGGATCGATCCTATGGAAAAGAGGAAAATACAACAAGATGCAGAAAGTGGAGGTGGAAACCTAACTTATATGCAAAAAGTTGGAAAAAATGACTTTTACCAAAGGACCTTTAAAAGTGACCCATCTCCCAAAAACGTTACCAAAACAAAAGGCAAAGTGCATCGTAACATCCAATAAGAAACTTAAAAACCAAACTAAATGATTTCCAAGCCAGAAAAAATGACAAAAGGGTTCAAAAAAGTGGCAAAAAGGGCCAAAAACATCTATAAATAGAAGATGACAACTCATTTTCACCATTGCAATTTGAAAATTAACCAGAAGGTAAAAAATGACCCATTTTCTAAAGAAGTTGATTCCGATAGATTCAGAGGATGAAATGAACTTTCACTCGAACCAAGTAAGTACAAACTCATCCCTCTTGCATTTCTATTATTTCTTTTATGCATTTGTTTTGTGTTTTGGGGGGCGCGCTCTCTTAAAAAATGGTGGCCCTATGTGTACGCAGGTTGTCCAAGGACAACCCGCATATGTCCATAGGAAAAAAGCAGACTACCCGCGGACATACACGACTATGTCCAAAACATCCCACGTACACCCTCAAAAGCATGAAAAAATAAAAAAGTGTAAGAGATAACTCCCCTTTGAACTGTCATGGAACAAGATGTATGTCCACTGGAGGGAGAGGTAACATGAGGAAATTGATATCTTGGTTGATGAGGACCCTGTTTCTATTTTCACATTGAAACAATGTGGGTTGTGGAAGTTCTTTCGATGTCCATTTATAAGGGCACAACCCAGGTTACTGAACACCCTAGTGGATTATTGGCACCTAGATGCAGAGGCGTTTATGATAGAGGGGAAGTCATTGACTCCAATGACCGAGGACATATACTTCTTGACTGGCCTCTCAAGGAGAGGGGAACCAGTCAACCTATGCACATTCCCCCTGGGCCCTTCAACATCACAGACTACATCGGGATGCATTAAGAAGTAGGAACTGAGAAAATAGGTTCTCAAGTGCCCATCAATAAGATCACCAACTTGTCACTAAAGGTGATCCTATTTCTTATTGGGAGGATCATTGGATCCATGACCTTACACTAGGCTTCCCAAGCGCATATGTATTGTGCAATGCAGTGCCTAGATGCACGTATTTTCGACTGGAGTACGACCATGCTCACTTGCATGAAGAGGCAGCTGACAGAGTGTCGTGAGCATAGAAACAAGAACTTTGGGTTTGAAACCATTCTATGCTTGTTCTTCTTTGAGAGGGTGCCCAATAGGAGTTCCAGAGAGACGGTATATGGGCATGTGGCCTCCTTCCCAACGGTATGTATATGGGCAGCACTACTTCCACGATAGGGGGGAGGAAGGACCATAGAATATTTCAATGAAAAATTATCTGGTTGGTGGGCACGACAGATTCCAACAATAGAGGACTACCCCTACACTAGAATCAACTTCTCCAGAGATCCAAACATGCCCATACCTCCCGGAGAGGAGCAAGGAGAGATAGGCATGTGTTTTTTTTTTAAGTTATTTAATTTTTAGTTTCTTTTATATATATCATTTTTATATGCATCGGAGTATTTGACATCTATGTATCTGTTATGTATATATGTGGGACCAGTGCACCCAACAGACTTCACGAGGACTAGGTGACGTCCTCGACCGAAGGCAGTACCAGCAGCAGCCGATGGACTAGTAGCCGCAGGGGGACCTCTAGCCGGAGAGGGAGAGAGATTTTTGATATGGGTGGAGTGGAACCTCACTGTGCTCACTTGTGTTGTTCACATGGCCAAGATCGAGGATCTCCCATCATCTATGAAGCCTCATGTAGTTGGGGTGTCCCGGACTTGGGTCCAACGTTTCTGGCATTTGGCTAACGTCGTCATTCACTACGACAGGGCCAATAGGCCCCGATATTAGATAGGATATACTCGTTATGTGTCAAGGGAACCTTTTGTATATTTTTTAGGGCATAAGCCCCATGATGTATACTGGATATTATTTTTTGAAGCGTTTGCACCCACCTATGTACTCTGACACTTTTGACATATCTATATCTATATCTATATATATATATATATATATATATATATATATATATATTTACATCTTTATGTCTTATATATCACATTTCTTTACAAATGTATGTACATGTGTATGTGTGTGCTGATTTGTATGTGTGTGTAACATCCCAATCTAATACTTGATTAGCTAGAGTATATTTGATTTGAATTAATCTCCTAGGAACATGGATATACGTAATGTAATCAAAGAAACGTTCTAAGAGACGTACCCTAAGGAAACATCAGTGTAAAGTAGGATCATAAACGTGGTAAACCCCATTTAACTGGGACACAACAAGATGAGAATATAAGTATACCCAGAGGTGAGAAATTCCATGCGACAAAGAATCACGAAGAAACTCTATCACTGCATTGTACTTGGCGACATTGTTTGTGACGTCACCTAGACACATACCTCCGGAAGATAGAAACTAGCCTTGAGGCGTGAAAATCACCCAAGCTGTGAAAGCCATCCTCTGAGTGTGTCATCTAGCATCGTCTGTAATGTTATGATATTTAGAAACATAGGAGTTAATTAAGATCTACTTGGTCCAATGTGTCGTTAGGTAAAAGTTTGTTTCTTAGTGTGTTTCTTTAGTATGCATTAGTATGCATTTGTAGTTAGGAAATCTGACGGTCATGATATGTTACAGACAAAGAGTCATCCGATGGTTCATACTCTCCTCAATATTAATGGCCATTGATACATGGATTAACACTTGATTGGTCCATGATCTCTATTTAAAGAGCATGAAGGGTCATTTGCCGATGATCGATTGTGAGAAAATCTCTTGTAAAATCTCTCTATAATCTTTTCTTTTACATTAATAAACTGCTCCAAGTGGCCATGTTGGTTGGGGCCATGGATGTTTCCCCGTAGGGGTTTTACCACGTGAAAAAATCAGTGTGTTGATCTTTGATATGGTTATGTGAGTGGTTACTGAAGGTATTCATCCTCTGTTGGAATACATGTGTTGTCGAACATGGTATCAGAGCCTGTTTGAAGACCCGCTCCTGTTGTAGATCGAGATTGTGAAGCCAAGTTGCCTCATCTCCATTTTCTGTCATTTCCGCACATTTTTGGGCCAATAGGACTGTTCCATTACATCCTAAGAACTTGTTTCAGTCATGAGCACTTTTCATTTCACTCGAAAAGGTTTTTGTTTTCCCAATATACGACCATTACAGTTAGATCCAGAGGTATAAATCTTGAATACGCATTTTTTAAATTTTTGCAAAGTATTATTTTGGTTTTATTTCGATTTGATATTATTTTTTTATGGGTTGCTACTCTTTTAGATCTGCATATTCTCTTTTCCCCGCACCCTGTGTGATCTCAGAAAATCAGAAACACATAGGAAAAGGTGCATCTTTCGGGTAAGCTAATCGATATCTAACCCTTGTTGTCATCGAGAAGCGAAATTTGTTTCTTGTGTGAAAAGAGATTTTTTTTAGCATGCTCTCCAAGGCCGATGACAACAACAACAAC
Organism: Picea sitchensis; assembly: GCA_010110895.2. Lineage (NCBI taxonomy): Eukaryota > Viridiplantae > Streptophyta > Pinopsida > Pinales > Pinaceae > Picea > Picea sitchensis. The sequence continues at coordinate 972 of SNQJ01S0033051.1, read as the reverse complement.
AACAATCCTCTTGCGAAACAATACAATATCTTTTGCTAGACCATTTGGTTAAAATTTGTCTTATTAAGTAAGAGGTCTTGAGTTCAAGTATCTCTTTTGTTACTTTTTTTTGAAAACGTTCATGCTAAAATTGTAAAGTGTATTTCACTTCAAGTATAAAAGTGAATCACTATAAGTAGCTTTCATATTTTATTTTAGAGATATTTATTTTGCATGAAGTAACTTCAGTGTAAAAGTGATCTCCACTTCTCTTTATAAAAGTGAGTCACTTCATAAATTAACTTACACCACCATGTGTTCCTTTGGTTACCGTTTATGCCTTTTTTTAAAAGGGCATAACTCTCACATCTAAAGTCCGTTTTTAGTGCCGGTTTTTTTTAAATTGCATAACTTTTCGAGATATTTCCATTCAGATCATCAGTTTCAGTTTTTAAATCCATATTATCTGCATATTTAATATGGATTCTACAAGTAATCTCTTACTTACCATCACCAACTACTTCCAATGGAAATCCCATATAGAGGATTTATTAAGAAGTAAAGGCTTGTATTGGATTACATTGGGAAAGGAAACAACACCAACTGATGCTGATAAGAAATTAAAATGGGATAATAGGAATGACGAAGGACGTGGATTAATCAGAATGTCCATCTCTCATTATTTAAGGTTCCACCTTCAATCAATTGATAAACCCAAAGAAACTTGGGAAAAGATTGAATATGTGTTTGGTAAAAACAATATTATTCAAGCACAAGAGTTAGAAAATCAAGTACTAACTTTAAGTCCAAGTGATTTTTCTTACATTGAAGACTATCTATCTAATTTTAAAACACTTTGAACTCTATGTGAAGAATGTAAGATAAAGATAGAATAAGATCATTGCATCTATATTATTCTTTCTAAGCTAGGTAGTGCATATTTTGTGTTTGTATCTACATTTTATGCCATGCAAGAGGCTTTCTTATCAAAAA
>SNQJ01S0033050.1:57118-84772 GCA_010110895.2 Picea sitchensis | reverse complement strand
GATAATTATTACAGTGACAGGAGAACATTATGTAATGGCCCCTATGACTTTTATGGAGAGTCATGACCTTTGGTCATGACTTTTAGTTTAATGTTTAATTTATAATTTATAATTTATTTTGTATTTATTATCTTATTTATTATTATTTTATATATAACAGGTTCACAGTCTCATATGCATGGCTATTTCTCCTGACCTATTGTTTCACATTGATGCATGCAAGACACCAAATGAGATCTAGACTACCTTGGAAGGACTCTTTGGCAAGTAGGATGAAATGAGGGTCCATTTTCTCGAAGTAGAACTAAACTCCTTGGATCCAAAGAACTTTGACAATATTCAATATTTTTTCACAAAATTTAAATCTCTCCTCTATGAATTGAAAGACTTTGGTATCAAAAAATCCCAAAAGGAAAAACAACTAGTTCTTGCTATCATGGAAAAACTTGGACCGGAACTTAGTGTATTTGTATCCACATTTCATTCTAATAGATTCACCACATGAGCAACTTGGACCATACCTTCATTGTCACCGTTTATTGAGGCTTTGAAACAAGAGAAAGATAAGCTCATTCATATGGGAATAATCAAGTGCCAAAAGGTACATGCACTTGTTGTGCATGATGGCAACAAAACTCAAAATTCTAAATCCAAAAGGAAAGGCAAAGAAAAGGCGCATGCAAATTCAAATAAGGAAGGGTACTCCAAACCCTTCAATGATTTCTCTGGTTCCAAAGGTGGAAAAAGAAATCAAGGGAAGAAGTGTGGTTACTGCAATCGCGAGAACTATCCAGAATTAGCCTACATGAAGAAGCAAATTGATCAGATGGCTCAAATTCTTCAGAAAAAACAATATCGGGGACTTCATTCCTTAGGCTGCCAAGAAGAAGTCAGAAGATAAAGCCCCTAAGAAAGGAAATTCTCATGCATTAGTTGATGTACATTCTTCTCCTAGAACTTGGATTGTAGATTCAAACACTTCACATCATATGGAAAACAAAAAGGATATTCTATCTTTTGTAACTACATGCACGAGACCTCTTATCCTCATGGGGGATGACTCTCTAGTCAAGGTCACCAGAAAAGGAAGAGTGGAACTAGATCATTGAAGATTTGAGAACGTTCTCCATGTTCCTCAACTTTTGTGAATCTGCTTATCTACCAAATTACACATGCAGGCTCAGGAAAAACAATGGAGTTCACAATAGACTCCATGTCCATTTTTGACATGCAAGATAACTCCAAAATTGTTGTCGGGGAGGTAAATCATAAATCTTTGTTATACATTTTTTCTAAGTTTATTGAACCCGATTTCTCTATACTACTTACACATGCTGATGACACTAGTAGGTTATGGCACGAGAGGTTTGGTAACCTAAACTTCAGGTACATGCAACAACTTAGTAAGAAGGGGATGGTCACAGTGTTACCTGATATCCACTTTTCCGAAGGGGTTTCTGAAGGATGTGTCCTTGGCAAGCATCCTTAGCTCACATGGACTCCTCTCCAATGGATTTGATTCATAGTGATCTCATGGTTCCATTCTAGCATCCATCCATCGGTAAGGCAAGGTACATGCTTGCATTTTTGGATGATTAGTCACATTATACTTGGGTATTTTTTCTCAAACAAAAGTCATAGGTATTTGAGCATCTAAAAGAGTTCAAGGCACTTGTTGAGACTCAATCAGGGAGAAATATCAAATCCCTCCATACAGATAATGGGGGGGAGTATGTCAACATAGATGTTCAAAATATTTGTCTTGAGGCCAGGATACAGTTGTAGAACACAATACCATACACTCTGCAGTAGAACAGGGTTGTTGAGAGTAAGAAAAAATCTTTCAAGGAGATGGCCTCTTGCATGATTCCCTCACAGATATTTCAAGGATTGAACTTCTTTCGAGGCTTGAAGTGGAAACAAACCAGAAGTCACCCACTTTCATATATTTGGATCACGAGCATGGGTTTGCATTCCCATCTCATCATTAAGCGCAGTGTTCAATTTGAGGAAAGTCTCTCAGATGCTCCATGGGATCCACATGTAGATACTTTTTCCCTTCCACCAGTTCGAGATGATGAGTCTGCACATTTATACTCCAGTTCAAATATGAGTTTTGATACAAAGTTGAAGGATTTAGAGCATTCAAATGCATAGTTATAGCATTCAGATGCATATTCAATACATACGGATGAGGAGCCAAAGCAGATGCCCAAGTGGTCATAGTCCACACTTTAAGATGCATGACACTTTGTTCGGGATCCAACATATCTGAGGAGGATCAGATCTCAATATGAGGATCCTCCTCACGTACTCACTACCACTAAACCCATGATGTATTTGCATTGTTATTGTTGGATATGTGTTATATTCTTTGCATGATTGGAACTAGTGTCTACGTAGTGTTGTGCATGTAGGGGGAAATGCCCCCGAAAAGAAAAAAAATGGCAGTTTTTTGCGTCCATTTTTGGGAAGTTTTTTCGGCACATGGTTTTCATCGATGGTTTTCTATTTCCGGTTAAGGAATTAGGGTTGTTGAATAATCCAGGTTATTGGATTATGGTTTTGGATGCCAGGGGATCCTATATGTATATTGTATTGTAAACAATGTATGAGATCATGAATATAGAAGATGTTGGTTTTATGATCAAATAATTTGAAAATAAAATTTATGAGTTATATTTAATTTTTATGAGTTAAAAAATTATAGAGTTCCATATTATTATAAATGTTTTAAAAAATAGAATTAATATCTTTGTAAGCTGATCTCTGTATTTTCATCTTCTACTTTGTTGCATTTACAAATTTTACAATTTTTCTTTGCCAAAGTTTTTTAGATTTTGAAATTTACTTTATTCATGAAGAAATTAGCAATTTGATTTAGTTGAATTATCTATTTCTGTATTCAAATAACCTAAAAGGTAACAAACATGAAGCCATTTTCAATTTAAGAAAACTTGGATTCCTTTCCCTTTCTACTAACAATTTCCACGGTCCAATTCTTAAAGGCACATGAAACCTTCATTCCTTGAAATATTTGTCTTTGCATTCAAACAATTTCATTGGACCTATTTTACATAGCATAGGTAAATTAAAGGAACTCCATACATTAAATATTCATAACAATATTATTTATGGGAATATTCCTAATAATATTAGTGGGTTAGTTTCAATGGAGTATTTAAATCTATCACAAAATAATTTGGAGGAGCAGATCCCTAAGAGTATCTACAATTGCACTTCCTTAAAATTGTTGGAGGTGTTTTAGAACTCACTAACTGGAAATCTGAACATAGATTTTCCAGTCTCTTTGGAAATTCTCTCTATTTCTTTTAATAAATTCTTTGGAATTCTTCCAATGTCTTTGGAAAAATATATCAGGATTAAGATGTTAGATTTACAAAATAATGGACTTACAGGTCAGCTTCCTGAGTACTTTTTCTTTTTTCATGGAATGATATTTTTAAGTGTTGGCAACAATAATTTCCACGGTGGTATTCCTCAATAGATTAGAAATCTCACCAACTTGCAAGTGCTAGATTTATCCAACGTAATTTCAATGGAAGAATACCATGAAAGGTTGATAGAATCACGGGATTAGAATCAATGGATCTATAGAAATATTTGTTGATACACTATATGGAGATCTAAGTGGATTAACATCAAAAAAATTGAGTATACTCTAAACTATGTGCAACCTGTAAGTACGATGATTGTTTTTTCTAACAATCATCTTAAAGGTGAAATACATGCTAGCATGGAACATCTAAGTAGTTGTCTTTTATCTAAATGTATCTTGGAACATATTGGAAGGGAAAATACCTTCATCTCTTAGTGAGATATCTAGTTTGGAGGAGTTTACTTGTCCAAAAAGAAATTGAATGGATAAATTCCTAAGGAACTCTCTATATTATTCCAACATTGGTTTTATCACAAAGTGTTGCATGTTAACGTCAAGATCATCACCAATAGGGAACCTGCCTTGGAATCATCACCAGTAAGGTGCATTCCACATGTGTGAGTGATCTCATCCTCATTTCACTCTGATTTGGCTAGTTAATTGATGATCGCATGGCCATTTAACTAGGACTAGGTGGCAGTTAACTCCAGTGACTTCTAGTGTGTGCCATATCTCCCTAGAACACTCTTAATCCACATTAGTTGACCACTGTGGAGAGTTAGTTGTGTGATACAAAGTATATCACTTGTATTGTATCATAATCTCTCATTCGGTTAATATAAATTATTTCATTCTTTCCTCCATTTTTTGTCTTCTCTTCACACCATTTGCAAGTTGTGTACATTTGACTGTTAGTTAAGAAACTCTACATGGTATCAAGTCCCATAGGCCACTAGCAAGGATCATCACTGACACTCTTTTGCAGGTACCAAAGATGGAAAAAAGAAGAAGGAAAGATGAAATTTCTTCAATCTTCCATTCTAACATCATATAACTATTTCCAATGGAAGACAAGAATTATACTCCATCTCAGGGGTAAAGGCTTGTACCGAATAGTCATGGCCACAAAAGTAGAACCCACCTCAGCATTGGAAAAATCCAAGTACCTAAATCGCATGGAGGAGGCTCATAGTCTCCTATGCATGACTATTTCTCTCGACCTATGGTTTCACATTGATGCAAGCAAGACACCAAATGCGATGTGGACTACCTAGGAAGGAATCTTTGGAAAGAAGGATGAAATGAGGGGCCATTTTCTCGAAGTAGAACTAAACTCCTTGGATCAGAAGAACTTTGATAATATTCAAGATTTATTTACCAAATTTAAGTCTCTCCTCTATGACTTGAAATATTGTATTATCAACATATCCAAACAGGAAAAACAATTAGTTCTTGCTATCATGGAAAAACTTGGACTGGAATTTAGTGTATTTGTCTCCACATTTCATTTTAATAGATTCACTGTAGGAGTAACCTGGACCATGCCTTCATTGTCACATTTTATTGAGGCTTTGAAACAGGAGTGGGATAATCTCATTCAAATGGGCATAATCAAGGGTCCAAATGCACATGCACTTGTGTGCATGATGGAAACAATGCTCAAAATTCTAAATCCAAAAGGAAAGGCAAAGAAAAGGTGCATGAAAATCCAAAGGAAGGGTACTCCAAATAATTCAATGATTCCTCTGGTTCCAAAGGTGGAAGAATAAATCAAAGGAAGAAGTGTGGTTACTGCAATTAGGAGAACCATCCAGAATCATCCTACATGAAGAAACAGATTGATCAGATGGCTCAAATTATTCAAAAAAAAACAATATCGGGGACTTTATTCCCGAGGCTTACAAGAAGAAATCAGAAGATCAAGCCCCTAAGAAATGAAATCCTCATGCATTAGTTGATGTACATTATTCTCCAAGCACTTGGATTGTAGATTCAGGCACTTCACATCATATAGAAAATACAAAGGATATTCTATCTTTTGTAACTACATGCACGAGACCTCCTATCCTCATGGGGGATGACTCTCTAGTCAAAGTCACCAGAAAAGGAAGAGTGAAACTAGATCATGGAAGCTTTGAGAATTTTATCCATGTTCCTCAACTTCCGTGAAGATTCTCTCAGTGTACGAAATTACACACAGAGGCTTAGGAAAAAAGGTGGAGTTCACCCTAGACTCTGTGTCCATTTTTGACATGCAAGATAACTCCAAAATTGTTGCCACAAAGGTAAATCATAAATATTGGTTATACAATTTTTATAAGTTTATTGAACATGATTCCTCTATACTACTTACACATGTTTATGACAATAGTAGGTTATGGCATGAGAGGTTTGGTCACATGAACTTCAGGTACATGCAACAACTTAGCAAGAAGAGGATGGTCACTAGGTTACCTGATATCCACTTTTNGTGTAGGATGTGTCCTTGACAAGAATCCTTAATAAACTTTATAGAAAGGGAAGGCTCATATGGGTTCCTCTCCATTGGATTTGATTCATAGTGGTCTCATGGATCCATTCTAGTATCCATCCATCAGTAAGGCAAGGTACATGCTTACATTTTTGGATGATTACTCACGTTATACTTGGGTATTTTTTCTCGAGCAAAAGTCATAGGTCTTTGAGCATCTAAAAGAGTTCAAGGCACTTGTTGAAACTTAGTCATGGATAAAAATCAAATCCCCCCGTATAGATAATGGGGGGGATTATTTCAATAGAGATGTTCAAAATATTTGTCTTGATATTGGGATACAGTTGCAACACACAGTACCATACAATCCGTAGTAGAATGAGGTTGCTAAGAGGAAGAACAAATCTGTCAAGGAGATGGCCTCTTTCATACTACTTGCAAGGTCACTTATTCATAAGATTTGGATAGAGGCACTTAACTCTGTCGACTACATCCAGAATAGATCCCCTCACAGATCAAAGCCCTCCTTATAGATAATGGGGGGGAGTATGTCAACAAAGATGTTCAAAATATTTATCTTGAGATCGAGATATACTTGAAACACACAGTACCATACAATTCACAGTATAAAAGGGTTGCTAAGAGGAAGAACAAATCTGTCAAGGAGATGGCCTCTTTCATACTGCATGTAAGGTCACTTATTCAGAAGCGTTGGGCAGAGGCACTTAACTGTGCCGACAACATCCAAAATAGATTCCCTCATAGATATTTCAAGGATCGGACTTCTTTCGAGGCTTGGAGAGGCAAAAAACTGGAAGTCACCTACTCTTGTATCTTTGGATCATGAGGATGGGCCTGCATTCCCTCTGAGAAGATGAAAGAACTATATCCACAGAGTAATGCATGTATTTTTGTTGGCTACCCAGATGATGTGAAAGGGTACGAACTTATTAATCCCTCTATAGACCAGCTCATCATTAAGCGCAATGTTCTATTTGAGGAAAGTCTCTCAAATGATCCATGGGAGCCACATGTAGATACTATTTTCCTTCCACCAGTTCGAGATGATGAGTCTGCACATTCATACTCCACTTTAAATCTGAGTTTTGATACAAATTCGGAGGATTTAGAGCATTCAGATACATAGTCAGAGCATTCAAATGCATATTCAGTACATGAATATGAGGAGCTAGAGTAGATTCCCAAGTGGGTACAGTCCACACTTCAAGATGCAGGATACTTTTTTGGGGATCCAATGGATCTAAAGAGGATCAAATCTCAATATGAGGATCCTCCTCGTGTACTCACTACCACTAAACCCATGATGTCTCTGCATTGTTATTGTTGGATATGTGTTATATTCTTTGCATGGTTAGAACTAGTGTCCACGTTGCGTCGGGCGTGTAGGGGGGTGGAGCGCCCCATTTTCCAGAGGGTCATAGGGGCAGGGGTTCGGGGGCATCACCCCCGGAAAAAAAAATTGGTAGTTTTTTCCATCCGTTTTTGGACAGTTTTTCAGCACATGGTTTTCGCCGATGGTTTTATATTTCCGGTTAAGGAATTAGGGTTGTTGACTAATTCAGGTTATTGAATTAGGGTTTTGTATGCCACGAGATCCTATATGTATATTATATTGTAAACAATGCATGAGATGATGAATATAGAAGATGTTGGTTTTCATGATTTAGGTTTCTAGGGTAAAAATCTCTATGTAATGTGTGTACTTGTCATTGTATCTTTTCTGTTCTTTTATTGAAAATATGTTTGTAGTAAATAATTGTACAAGGTTAGAATCATCATTTGGTATCAGAGAAATTATTGTTGGTTATGGAGCCTGATTATCTTCATGATTCAGATGTTTGTTTTAGCCGTGCTTGGACCCCATTCTGTAATGGAGGGTGTGGGGGGGCTTGCCCCCCCACAACTATCACTAGGGATTCTAGGGAAAAAATTCCTTGTAAAATATTGTAATTTCGTAGTCAATTTGGACCGTTCATTATAAGGTCGTAGATCTGACAGTAGAAGTTATTTTAGGGTTTTTTTCCCTGGAAGGAAACCCTTTATTACGAGGGAATTGTATTACAGCTATGTATTATCGCAGATATTGTATTCTGAGAGAGGATATTGTGAGATAGAGAAGAGGAAGTTCCAGTGGGTGTGTTGTAGGTTGTATCCCTTCATTTTGCTGGATAATAAAAGGAAGCACCTAGAAATTTCTCTAGTGTACGTAGCCCACACTGGGTGAACCACATATATCTGTGTCTCTATTTTATTGTGTATGTTATGTGTTTGGCTCAGGACTATGATAAGCCTTGTTAAAATGGTATATCTACGGTATTGATTCTTCAGGTGAAAATAAATGGCGAGCAATTCGAAAATAAAGATTGAGAAATTTAATGGGAAAAGTTTCTAATTGTGGAAGATCAAGATGTAAGATCTATTTGTATATAAAGATTAATGGATCGTGGTGGATCTAGGTACTGCACCTATAGGAATGTTAGCAGATGATTGGAAAAAATTGGATTATAAGGCGAAGAGAACAATCCGATTGTGTCTCTCAAATTTAGTATTACTGAATGTGTGAGGGGAAGGTACAACCAAGATGTTATGTGATAAGTTGGGGAACTTGTATCAATCTAAGTCCCTAGTAAATAAATTGTTCTTGCAGAAGAAGATATATAACCTGAGGATGAGAGATGGAGACTCAGTGATAGATAATTTGAACGTCTTCAATACTATGGTAAGTTAGTTATTATCTCTTCAGATTAAAATTTCATATGAAGATAAGTGTATCCATTTACTGTTCTCTTTACCATACTCGTGGGATATTTTGGTTGTCTCTATAAGTATTAATACAACTACCATGAAATTCAATGATGTGGTACTATCCTTGTTGTCGAAGGAGATGAGACAGAAGAACATGGAAGAAAAGAGAAGATATGCATTATTTGCAAGAGGATCCTCCCAAGAAAGAAATAGATCTAAGTCCTCAAGTGGGAGATCTAAATAAAAGGGTATATCTAAATCTCTCGGAAATTTTGTAAAGGTATGTTGGAGATGTGGAAAAAAAGGGCACTAGAAGAAGCAATGCATATCCAGAAGCATTGAGAGGGGGAGGGGATCTGAAGATGCTCCTTCTACAGAAGAAAATACCTCCAAGGAAGAAGGAGGAGATGTTTACTTGTCTTCTTCAAGCACACATGCATATCATGAGGCATAATTGGTTGACTCAAGTGCATCATTTCATATGAGTCCCCACAGGGAGTGGTTCTGTGAATATGAAAGGTATGATGGAAGTAATGTTTTCCTAGGTGATGAATCGACAACCAAAATCATAGGATGAGGAAGAGACAAGTTGAAGCTCATATATGGAAGGATTATAAAATTTTCCGATGTTATGCACATCCCAGGATTGGCCAAAAATTTGATATATGTACACAAAATGGACGATGCAGGGGTAAAAATAGTATTTTAAAAAGAAACTTGTAGGATGGTTCGAAGAGAGATGGTGTTACTGAAGGGAGTTCAGGTTGGAAATTTGTATAATATGAAAGGAATCACTATAAGTGATGGGTGTAATGGTTCCATTGTTCCTGACATTGCATCTGAAGAAGAAAAAAATCCTACAATCTTTGGAGAAAAGTTTATGCTGTGGCATAAAAAACTGGGGCATATCAGAGAGAAGGATTTTTTACTACTAGATGGTAAAGGTATGGCTGAAGGTATGTCTAATTTATCTCTAGATTTTGATTTATGTGAACATTTTGTATATGGGAAGTAGAATTGGGTAAGATTCCCCTCTGGTGCAACGAGGGCATAATGAATTTTACAGCTAGCGCACAATGATTTGTTTGGACCTGTGTCAATTCCATCATTGGGAAAAATTGTGTACTATGTCTCATTTATAGATGACTTCTCAAGGAATACTTGGATATATTTCCTCGGGAAGAAATATGAAGTCTTTGATGGGTTTAAAGAGTTTAAGGCTCTTGTTGAGAATCAAACATAGAAAAGAATTAAAGTGATGAGGACGTATAATGATGGAGAGTTATGGGGGAATGAATTTGAAGAATTCTGTAATAAGTGCAATATAGAAAGGTAGAAGACTACTCCATATACACCTCAACATAATGGAGTTGCAGATAGTTTGAACAAGACGTTGATGGAGAAAGCAAGGTCAATGCTTAGAGTGGTGTCAGGTTAGGGAAATAATTCTGGGTAGAGGTAGTGGGTATTGCATGTTACCTGGTCAATTGATCACCCTCATCAACACTGCATGAAAAGAATCCACACGAGGTATAGACTAGTAAGAAACCCTCTCACACACATCTCAAGGTATTTGGTCATGAGGCCTATGTTCACGTTCCAAAGGAAAACATGAGTAAGCTAGATAATAATGTTGTAAAGTTTATCTTTATTGGGTATAAATATGGTCTCAAAGGTTATAAGCTTTGGAACCCAGAAACCAAGAAGGTTGTGTATAGCCGATATGTGGTATTTAGAGAAATAAAAAAGATTTTGTCAAATAGGAAGTCCTACCAAGGAAGAATTAGAGAAAAGAGAGTTTGAGTTAGAGTATGATGAATCAGACTCTATAGAAGAACATAAATCAAAAGAAGAAGATCTTCATACTCCAGTATTGAGGAGATCGGTTTGAGAAAAAAGGATACCGGAAAGGTATACTCCACCTGATTTCCATTCAAATTTTTCTTTGTCTATTACTAATGATGATCCTAGAACTGTTACGGAGGTAGTGGATTCTAAGGATGGAAAACTATGGAAAAAGGCCATGGTCAAAGAAATGTAGCCTTAGATAAGAATGAGGCTTGGGATCTAGTGGAGTTGTTGACTAGAAGAAATCCCATTGGCAACAATTGGGTATTTAAAAAGAAGTTGAATGCAGAAGGAAAAGTGGAGAAATACAAAGCACAATTAGTAGCAAAGGGTTATTCCCAGGTTGAGGGAATTGATTTTGGTGAGATTTATTATCTGGTTTCCAAGTTAACCTCTACTGGATTTCTTTTATCTATTTCTGTTGTGTTTGATTTCGAAATAGAATAGGTGGTCATGAGGATAACATTACTATATGGGGATCTAGAAGAAGAAATATACATGAAGCATCCATAAGGATTTGTTGTGAAGTGAAAGAAGGAGCTGGTATGCAAGATGAAAAAGTCCCTATATGGTTTAAAGAAATCACCAAGGATGTGGTATAAAAAAATTGATACTTATATGTTGGGACTTGGCTTCACAAGAAGCAAAGAGGGTCATTGTGTGTATTTCAAGTTAATTGGTGATCATTTGATTTATTTGGGCTTGTATGTGGATGATATGTTATTGATAGGAAGCAAAAAGGAGATTATCTAAGATGTGAAAACTCAATTTTCCTCTAAATTTGACACGAAGGATCTTGGTGCTGCAAATTTCATTTTGGGCATGGAAATTAAAAGAGATCGGAAAAACAAGAAACTCTAGTTAAATCAGAGAAAATATGTCGAGACCATATTGCAGAGGTTTAATGTGAAGTAATGTAAACCGGTCAAGGTACCTATTCCTATAGGTGTGAAATTATCTGCGGATAAATGTCCCAAGACAAAAGAAGATGAGGAGGACATGTCTCGTGTTCCATATGCGAGTGCAATTTCCAGTTTGATGTATGCAATGTTCTGTACTAGACCAGACATTGCACATGCAGTGGAAGTTTTGAGTAGGTATATGTCAAAACCAGAGAAGGAACATTGGACAACAGTGATCTGAACTTGGGGTGACATTGATACCATACTTATTCTGGTTCTAGGCCACTTAGTTAAGGTCAGATATACAATTGTGGATCTATTGAACTTAGTTACATAAAATGTGTAAATATGTTCTTATGAAGGCTTAAATCCAAATTGAATGATTAAAAGATTTTAATCTTCGTTAGTCTCATAATTCATAACTTAAATCATTCAACAAGCATAATTGTGGAAATAAACAAGCATAAGAGATATGAGACAAGAGATAACCAAATGATAATAGAGTTCACCCAATGTGGGATACTTCTCTATGTCTACGAAATCCATGAACTACCTTATTCTCTTCTTCAAAGATACTCTCATTTACAATGCAAAAGCCTAAATTCCCACATCCAGTGGAAGCAGAATTCCCACGTCGAGTGGCAATATCAAAGAGATGGTACCAAGTGCAAAGAGTTGATTCTCACAAGAATGTGTCCATGTCTCTGCTTCAAAGATACAATCTCCTCTGACAATACAAAGGCTATATTCTCACAAGCATGTGGAAATGCTCCATAATGGGATCCATAACGGGACCATAAAGGAGTCTCTAAATTCTCTCTCAACAAGGGATTACAGAACACAAGCATGATTTCTTATTTTTCTTCTAAAATATCTCTCTAAATCTCTCCTAATGAAGGGGTTTAAATATTTTCCCTTGCTCCATAATTCAAGGAGACAAGATCCACAAATTTAGGATCTAATAACCACTCAAGGAAAAAACTGAGAAAGCATCTCAACCAACTTGGAAGACTCTTAAATTCCTCATTGAGACTAGGAAACCACTTGTGGTAAAGTCAAGAAGAGTCCAAACCAACTCATGAGACCCTTAACTTCCTCCTTAAAACTAGGAAACTAATTTCCCCTTAAAATTAGGAAACTAATTTGTGAGTTGGATTTTTCTCACAAAACTCATTTCCCATTTTTAGAGTTAAATAAATAATATGCAAGATTCTCAAACTCACTTCAAGCATTAATCATTTTTCTAATTTTCATGAATAATACACGAGTTTCTCACTCATTTAAAGTATTAATCATTTTTACATTTTAAATAAATCATTCATGCATATTAATTATTCTTTGCCACCTACCATCAGTTAGTATTTTAATGATATTCTCCATGGTGTGAAAAGTAATGATTCCTTGTGTGGAGATCCTCCTGGATCACACCTCCCCACAAAAATCAATTTTGGTCCTCCAAAAGTATAGAGGGAAACTTTAATATCTAGAACCAACTTCTAGGAAGAGTCTTACTCTTCACGATGCACTTCCCTACTCCTTTATCTTCATAACAAATGTTTATGAAAGGCCACACCCTCCTTCTCCTTCAACTTTGTACTTCATAATGAGGATGTCAATGCCAACACTTGCACTAATGCAAATCTGCAACTTATTCCCTGATATGCATAACAAATGTCTTTGAAATACCACACTCTTTTTCTCCTTCACCTTTTTACTTTGTAATGAGGATGTCGATTGCAACACTTGCACTGACGCAAATCTACAGTTGATTCCCTGATCTGCATAACAAGTGTCTATGAAAGGCCACACCCTTCTTCTCCTTCACCTTTGTACTTCAGAATGAGGAGGTCAATGCCGACACTTGCATCAATGAAAATTTGTAGCTGACAATACATGATCACAATTTCAAAGAAATACCATACTTGCTAAGAGTTTATAAAACACTTCATGGAAAAGTTTACAATGATTTCCAAAATGGGTCTAGGAAAAACAATGCCTCTCACTCAACAATGGCTACAAGACCCATTACAATATTTCTCAAATAGGCTTATGCAAAATAATGCCTCTCACTCAAAAATGGCTACAAGACCCATTATAATGTTTCCCAAACAGGCCTAGGAAAAACAATGCCTCTCACTCAATAGTGGCTACAAGACCCATTACATTGTTGCTCAAACAAGCCTAGGAAAAAAACAAATGCCTTCACTCTCATCATCACTCAAGAGTGGCTAATCAAAACCTTTTACATCAATTTGAAGGCAACATTAACATTAAGAGAAATAACCCAAAATGTGCACTAGTGGGAAACTCTATGGGTTTTAAACCCCTCATTACAAGCATGTGCAACATGATAAACAAGGAAGATTCCATCATCATCACACTCGTCTCTCAATTCTAAGACTTTTGACTATAAACATGACTACTTCTTGTTGAAGTGTCAAAATGGTCTCTTACCGTATTGTCTCGGTTTGCATGCAAGGATCAAACAATGAATTTCCTGCAATAATTTAGATCTTGTTTCCTTGTTGTAGCACTCAAATATCACCATAATATGAAACATATATTCATTCTCTTGCAATTTTAAAAAAGAGGCAAAAACCATAAATGCATGAAACTTAAATTGGGTTTCATGCCAAGGTTCTCAACTGACTACTCAAATCTCAACTAACATAGAACCAATAGGTTTGTCTCATCATTTTACAACTTTTAACTGTAAACATGGCCCTATTTTGAAAGGTTAAAGTTTGCCTCGTAAAGTGTGCCAAGCAAACATGGGCTCAAAAAATTGTGCAAAACTGACTATACTTTTGTACAATTATGTCACAATCATTTCTAGACCCCCCTAGGCTCTCTGCCTCAAAAAATGTGCCATGCATTAATGACAAAAGTAGGTTTCAGTCATGAGCCCTGAAAATCCTCTGCGCAGTTCCAAATTCTAACTATACTAATGGATTCATGGTAAAAAATCATGCAAAAACGACTATAATTTCGTCAAATTCTAACGTTGTGACTTTTGGGCCCCCTTTAGCTATCTACCTCGATTTGCATGCCAAACATGTATTGCAGACTGCATTTAATGTGTTGATGCATTGAAATTTGTTCCCCATACGACATTTCCATGTGGCATGCCTGGATTGGCCCTATTGGCTGCCATGTCAGCACTGTATAAACAGCCACATCATCCCACTGACGTCAGCGCCCAGTCAACATACCCATTCAGCCTCCATGTTGGATGTCATACTACCACATCATCATTATGTATGGTCCATTCACTCTGTTGACTTCATCACCGTACAAACACATCAACATCCATACTCCCACGTGGCATCCATTCTGAAAGGTGCAAGTTTTCCTCTTAAAGCATGCCATGCAGACATGGGCTTAGCCATAGCCATGAAATTTCGCTACTCATATTACAAAACAGACTAGGCCATTGAATCTGGCTCAAAAAATTGTGCAAAAATGACTATAATTTTGTACAATTCTGTCATTGTCACTTCTTGACCCCCTTGGGCTCTCTACCTTGAAAAATGTGCCATGCATTAATGAGACATGAAAATCCTCTACTCAAATCCAAATTTTGACTGCAGCAGTAGATTTGTGGCGAAAAATCGTGCAAAAAATACTATAATTTCGTCAAATTTTGACATTGTGACTTATGGCCCCCCTTGGGTTCTCTACCTCGATTTGAGTGCAAAATAGATCGCACAGACTACATTTAATGCATTTTTGCATCGAAATTTATGCCATGTACAGTGGTGCCACATGGCGTACCCAAATTGGCCGCACTAGATGCCAAATCAACATGCTGACGTCAACAATGTATGAACTACCACAACATCATGTTGATGTCCGTGCCCAATCAGGGTACACGTCAGCATACCCAGTCAGTGGCCATGTCAGATGTCATACTGCCACATTATCATTTTGTATGGTCCAGTCACCCTGCTGATGTCAGCATCATACAGGGACATCAACATCCATATTGTCACGTGGCATCTGTACGGATGCCATGTGGCACATTTTTACTAGTCCACACGGACCCTTGAAAGTGCCAAAAATGCATGACACGTGGAAGCATGTGGTGCTACCACATCAACAGGTTAATGTCACTTACGTACTGCCAATTGTGCCTCCCACGTCAACTACACTATTGTATTTCCATGTGGTGTTCGACCTACCACATCACTAATGCGTCAGCATCCGTATCACAAATTGTACCTGCCACATCAGTTGTTGCGTCAATATGGCACATAGCCAAATCCCATTGGTCCAACTAGGTGCCAAATCACCAAAAATGAGTGACACATGGAAAATTATCAAGCTGCCATGTCACCCTATTGACATCATGATGGAATTAGCAGGCCACATGTCATCCTCTGCACCTGCCAACTCGACATGTTGATGTCAGCACTGTATAGACTTCGCCAGATTCTCCTATTTGCTTAAAAGTTCAGATGGGCATAGCTTTTGTGTACAAATTTCATTTGAGGTGTCATTTGCATCGTTGGAAAGGTCTTGACAAGATCGGTGTTGGTTTTGTCAAATTCTGGGAACTTTTATTTTTGAGGTATTTTGGAACCCCATGGGCCAGTTACTAAAAAAGACCTAAAATATGAATATCTTGCATGAATAAGTGATGTTATACATCTCATCACGTTTACAAATGTGCTCTTCTATGGGGTCTTAGAAGAAACAAGTGATTTTCAATGATGGCCACTATCAACTAACTCAAAAATTCTACTCATCCTTTCAATCATCAGGATGAATAGGTTCTCCCTCTCGAGCTATCTCTTTTCTTGTAGTTGGATTCATTTCTGAGTTGCTTCCTCGATTGGTTCCTTCATAGGTGCTTGCCCATATTTGTCCTTCTTGGGACACAAATTTGGATGGAGTGTCCAACATGTGGCTTCCTTATGTCCACCCTTGTTGTAATGGGTGCAACAGTTCTTCTTTATCAATGTTTTGTTGCCTTTTTTTTTCTCCTCATGTGGAGAAGGGACTTCATGGTTTGGCTTCTTCCTGGTTTCCATAACCCCCCTGTAAAAATCCATTCTTTTCCAACACTTGGAAACAACATGGCTATTCATACTGCAAAATGTACATGGTTTTCTATTCCATAAACTTTTCTTTACATTTCCAATTTGCTTGTAATCAAAAGGAACATTTGAATAATGAGACTTTCTATACCTTGCTTGGTTGTCTCTGGTGCAGGTGTGGCAAGGAGAAATTTCCTGAGCTCTTCCTTTGTAATTTTCATCTCCTTTTGAAGATGACTTGTAATCACTATCATTGGAATGGTGTGATGTGCTCTCATTCTACACTGATTTAGATTCATCACTTGAAGACTCTCTTCACCCCGTGGTTTTTGAGTTTCTTTCATTGGTGGTTTTGGAGCATTCTCCAAATTATTCTCTGACATAGCCCAATCCTGCATATCAAGTTAGTTCCGCCACTTCGATGGTATTTGCAATGCCTTGGCCATTGGCTCCAAGGCCTCCTCCATCATATCCCATTTTCTTCATTAACTTCAAGCTAGTACTTGTAGTGTGCATTTCAAAAGCACCAAAATCATCATCATAATGAGAAGAACATGAAACTGAAGAGGTATTGTTTACCTTAGTTACCAATTATGGATCAGGTGTGGGGGATGGATTTACTAAGCCTTCATCACCTTGCAAATTTGTCAAATCTTCTTTCGTGGCTTGTAATTGAAGTCCCAATCTCTGATTCTCTTCTTCTACATCTCGCAACATCTTCTTCAACTCGACATTCTCTACTTGAATGCTCTGGTTGCAATCATGTAGCTCGTTGAGACATACCTTCTTTGGTGTCTTTTCCATCTTACATTCAACACTTGCAATTCCTTTCAATCCTACTCTTATACCAACATGATCTGAACCGGGGGTGACACTGATACCATACTTATTCTGGTTCTAGGCCACTTAATTAAGGTTATATTTACAATTGTGGATCTATTGAACTTGATTGCATAAAATGTGTAAAGATGTGCTTATGAAGGCTTAAATCCAAATTGAATTATTAAAACCTTTTAATATTATTTAGTCTCATAATTCATAACTTATTTCATTCAACAAGCATCATTGTGGAAATAAAGAAGCATAGGATATATGAGACAAGAGAAAACCAAATGACAACAGATTTCACCTAGTGTGGGCTATGTCTCTGGGTCCATGAAATCCATGAACCACTTCATTATTTTCTTCAAAGATACTATCATTTACAATGCAAAGGGATTAATTCCACATTCAGTGGTAGTAGAATTCCCTCGTCCAGTGGTATTATCTAAAATATGCTCCCAAGTGAAAAGATTTCATTCTCACAAGAATGTGGCCATGTCTCTCCTTCAAAGAGATAATCTCCTCTGACAATACAAAGGCTAGATTCTCATAAGAATGTGGCAATGATCCATAAGGGGATCCATAAAGGGACCCCTAAAGGAGTCTTTCAATTCCCTCTCAACAAGGACTTACAACCTACAAGCATGATTGCTTATTTTCTCCTAAAAGATCTCTCTAAATCTCTCCTAATGAAGGGGTTTAAAAAATTTTGTTTTCTCGATAATTCAAGGAGACAAGATCCACAAATTTAGGATCTAATAACCACTCAAGAAAAAAAGAGAAATCATCTCAACCAACTTGGAAGACCCTTAAATTCTTCTTTGAGACTAGGAAACCACTTGTGGTAAAGTGAGGAAGAGTCCAAACCAACTCATGAGACCCTTAACTTCCTCCTTAAAACTAGGAAACTAATTTCCCATTGAAATTAGGAAACTAATTTGTGAGCTAGATTTTTCTCAAAAAACTAATTTCCTATTTTTACAATTAAATGAATAATACATGAGATTTTGAAACTCACTTCAAGCATTAATGATTTTTCCAATTTTCATGAATAATACACGAGTTTCTCACTCATTTAAAGTATTAATCATTTCTACATTTTAAATAAATCATTAATGAGTATTAATTATTCTTTGCCATCTACCATCAATTAGTATTTTAATTATCTTTTACACGGTGTGCAAAGCAATCATTCCTTGTGTGGGGATCTTCTTGGATCAAGCAATAAAGAGGGTTTTCAAGTATTTG
Source organism: Picea sitchensis (assembly GCA_010110895.2). Lineage (NCBI taxonomy): Eukaryota > Viridiplantae > Streptophyta > Pinopsida > Pinales > Pinaceae > Picea > Picea sitchensis. The sequence goes on along the minus strand of SNQJ01S0033050.1, from coordinate 66,277 downwards.
CGTGGTACTACCAATTATGGATTGTGCTACCATGGAAGACTAGGATTGGACAAAGTGTTGGACATAAATGACTTTGTGGATGCAGATTGGGCTAGAGATCTGGATCAAAGAATATCTACAAGAAGGTATGTATTTAACTTGTTTGGAGGAGAAAAAGGAAGTCTAAAGTGGCACTCTCAACTACATAAGCTGAATACATGGAAACCACTCATTCAATCAAGGAATCAATATGGTTACAAAGATTGTGTTCAGGTATTGGGTTGGTACAACAAGTTGTAAGGATAGATTGTGACAGTCAGAGTGCAATTTTTCTGGCAAAGAACCTGACTTATCATTCAAAGACAAATCATATTGATGTTCAATATCACTTTGTGAGAGACATGGTCGAAGAAAATAAGGTGTTGTTGATGAAGGTGGACATGTTGAAGAATGTTGCAGATTCATTAACAAAATATGTGAGCATTGAGAAGTTCTTTTGGTGTAGAGGATCCATGGGCATTGTTTCCCTTGATTGTTGACTATGTAACCCTGTAAACCCCTATATGAAAATAAAACAAGTGGGAAAATGTTGGATATGTGTTATATTATTTTCATGGTTAGAACTAGTGTCTATGTTGCGACAGACGCATGGGGGGGTAAAAGGGGGACGGAGCGCCCCCAAAAATAAAATCATAATTTTTTGCATCTGTTTTTGGGCGACTTTTTGGCACATGGTTTTCACCGATGGTTTTCTATTTTCGGTTAAGGAAATAGGGTTGTTGACTAATCTAGTTTATTGGATTAGGGTTTTGTATGCCACATGATCCTATATGTATATTTTATTGTAAACAATGTATGAGATGATGAATATAGAAGATGCTCGTTTTCCTAGTTTGGGTTTCTATGGGAAAAATCTATGTTTAATGTGTGTACTTTCCATTGTATATTTTTTGTTATTTTATTGAAAATATGTTTGTAGTAAATAATTGTACAACGTTAAAATCAATAGTTATATGGTTTAGTCTTCATATAAATATACCTATAGAGAGGCTACAGGGAACCCCTTCTGGGAAGCAGCCATGCAAAATGATTACAAATCTCTCTTCGAGAACCAGACTTGGGATCTGGTTTCGCTTCCTTCATACAAGAAGCTTGTTAGAGGAAGATGGATCTATAGGACCAGAAAGGCAATGGACGGACAAGTGAGAAGACATAAGGCAAGACTGGTTTCCAAGGGATTTCAACAAATACACGGGATCAACTATGATGATACTTTTTCTCCGGTAACAAAGTTGGATTCTATTAGGTTGTCCCTTGCTAGTGGAGCAACCAGGGGATGGAAAGTACATCAAATGGACATGGAGAATAATTTTCTTCATGGGGATCTCTCAGAGGATATTTATATGGAGAAACCACATGGATTCATACAAAATTCATCTTTAGTGTGCGGACTCAAAAAGTCGCTCTATGGCCTAAAACAAGCTCTTAGATCATGGTACACAAATATGGACTCCTTCTTGTTCTCCAAGAATTTTGTTAGCTGCAAATCCAATCCAAATGCCTACATGATGAGGACAATTGATTCACTTCTAATCATAGTTCTGTATGTGGATGATATTTTGATCACCGACAACTTAGTTTCAATGCTTTCCTTGGTAAAGGGAATTCTTCATGACATGTTTTTGATGACAGACGTGGGTCCAATCCATTTCTTTATTGGTATTGAGATCATCCAAGATGCATAAGGCATTAGGATAGATTAGGATAAGTATGCTCGGGATCACTTGGAGAGATTCCACATGATAGACTACAAGTATGTACCTACACCTTTCTTATTTGGGGTTAGAGTTGAGGATGGTGAGGATACACCAGTGGTGGAAAACACCTTGTATCAACAACTTGAGAGGATTCCTGTGTATATCACCCACACTCAACCATATCTATCATATGCAGTAGGGGTAGTCTCCAGGTACATGTAGGAGACGCATGAGTTACACTAGAAGGTTGTCAAGCGCATCCTCAAATAGGATCAATTCGACATGGCAGTGAAATCTTCGAGACACAACTCCCTATAAAATTTCAGTCCAAATGGATAATCGAGTCAAAAGATATGACCCTCAAAAATACCTGCATCATTCTCCTATGGTTGAAAAGAATGCAACTGCTGCAAGTTATTGTCTTCAAACTGCTGCCACTTAACATGATTTAGGTTCAACAAGCCCCCTTTGTAATCCATGTACTCTTTGTTGGTGCTACACCTTCCCACTGGACCAAATATTGGTTGTATTGGTCTTGTTGAGTATGAATGGTCTTTTTATCTAAAATATGCACAAACTTTTTCTTTTTCTTGCTTGGAATGGCCTATTGCCAATCCACCTTCGTCTCACTATCATCACCTAGATTGTATCCATGGAAGATATATAAATTAGAAACATTAAACATAGGGGAAATATTGAGGTCAATTGGTAAATCGACCTTATAAGCATTGTCGTTAATTTTCTTGAGAATCTTTCAAGGACCAATTTTCTTATACTTCTCTTTGTGGCAGGTTCCTCTAGGAAACCACTCTTTTCATAAATAAACCATCACCAAATCACCTTCATTGAATACATGATATCGTCAGTGAGCATATTTTCTAATTTTGTTCTGTTCATTACTGACCTGCAACATTTTTCTCACTTGTTGTTGCAATTTTTTAATGTGTTCTGCAAATGCTTCCCCATCATCACTGATCCTATCCCCAAGCGTTCCTACACCAAATCTAGGACACCCATAGGATTTCTATCGAAAACAACCTGAAATGGAGATTTACCTATAGATCTATTCATTGAACTATTGTAGGAAAATTCTGGTTGAGGTAAAGCCAAATCCCACTTCTTGGACTTCTCTTCGACAATGCTCCGTAACAAGTTTCCCAAAATCCGATTTACTACCTCGGTTTTCCCATCTATTTGTGGGTGATAGGCACTTTTGAACTATAATTTAGTCCCCATTTTCTTCCATAAAATCCTCCAAAAATGACCCAAGAATCGGGTATCTCTATCAGAGGTAATAGGTTTTGGGACCCCATGCAATCTAACAATTATGCCACCCTCGATGCATCACTAGTTTTCTTACAAGAAATGATATGAGCCATTTTAGAGAACCTATCAACAATCAAAAAAATAGAATCATTACCATGCAGTGTGTTTGGGAGCCCCAACACAAAGTCCATGCTTAGATCTTTCCATGGGTATCTGAGCATTGGTAATGGCATATACAACCCTATGTTATGTGAGTGTCCTTTAGCCATTTGAAAAATCCTACACCATGCCACATACCTAATTATATCCTTTTTCATCTTCGGCTAGTAATACTTATCTTTGATTAATGATAGTGTCTTATCCTTTCTAAACTGTCCTTCCAAACCACTATTGTGAAGTTCTCTGATAATATTTTCTCTCATAGAACCAATTGGAATGCATAGTTTTTTTTCCTTTGAAGAGGTCTTACATAAAATATTCACCCTAAGTAAGATCCATGTTCTAGCGATTGGATTCCTCAATTATTCCACAATCTCTCAAATTTTTTTATCAGACACATAGAGATCCTTCAATGCAGCAAACCCAATTACTTGATTTTCCATGGTTGTCAAAAGAACAATGCGCCAACTCAAAGCATCTACAACTTGATTCTGTCGTCATCATTTTTTTCTTTATAACAAAGGTGTAGCCTTGTAATAAAGAGACCCATTTTGCATGTCTATTGTTCAATGTATTTTGGGTGTTTACATATTTTAATGCAAGGTGATTGGTAAATAACACAAACTCCTTCAGCACTAAATAATGCCTCCAATGTCACAATGCTTTCACAATTGCATAAAATTCTACATCATATGTGGAGTAGTTCTTTCTTACCCCATTCAAATTTTCACTAAAAAATGCAATTGGTCTACCTCCTTGGCTATGTATAGCTACAATTCCTACATGTGAAGCATCACAGTCTACCTTAAACACTTTATCAAAATCTTGTAAGGCTACTATAGATTCCTTACTTTACTTCTTCTTTAGAAACTTAAAACTTTCCTCAAATTCATTGGTCCACATGAATGTCTTTCCTTTTGTGCAATCTGTTATGGGTGCTACAATACTGCTAAAATTTCAAATAAATTTTCCATAAAATGTGGCCAACCCACGAAAAATTCTTACCTATGTTATGCTCCTAAGACTAGGCAACTCCAAAATTTCTCTGACCTTCTCTGAATCCATCCTGACTCCTTCTGTTGAGATGAAAAAACACAAAAGTACCAAAATTTATTACAAGAACCTACATTTCTTCATATTTTCATAAAGATAATGTTTTCTAAATGCATCCTGTTAGGGACCTAACCCGCACATAGGTAGAACAATATATTCAGATGTAATAAAGGTCAATATTAATAAGGCCTTTTAATAAAATAGAATAAGGCGGATGTAAGAAGACCTAATAGAAGCTTCCACTTCTAGAAGGATCTTCCTCTAGATGCTTATTTTGATAGACATATTTAGTATAAATAGGAGTTGAGGGTATGAGAACCCTAGCTTGGATATTATTGTAATAGAGCTCTGCTCGATTGGAGGTTGCCCCCTTGAAGAGGCCCGTGAACATTGCTTTCTGAATCAAAGTGTTATTTTTTTTGTTATTCTTATATCATTTTCGTGCTATTGTGGTGATTATTCTGGTTATATTGTTGTTATTCTTCCATTTCTAGCATTTTATTTCATTTATGCATACTTTTTATATCTGGTATATTAAAAGTGCTATCAGAGCACTTTCCTTGGCAGAAATTGTAGGTAAATTTTTTTCAGGGTAGAGATGTATTCCGACGTCTTTAAGACACAAAGATCTGTCGTTACGCGCATAAATCCGCGATTGAGGGATCCATACATGCAAGAAATACAAGTGGTTCTTAAGCGCACATTTGTTGGCCACCCTTGTAACCCCTGTTGGTACCCCTTCAAGTGGTAGCACATCAGACAACACCTGTGTACGGATCAACCTAGATTTCCCGAAGCCCTCTTTAGATAAACTGATCGGCCTCCTGACTGCTATAGTGCCACCGAGAACAACACTCGAGAAGAGACTCTCTAGTACCTGGGTAGTTGGGTAGTATGGCTAAGGGTACGGTCTATCCTCCTTAGTTAGTTCCATGAGATATTGGGCCGAGTACTACTGTTGGACCCTGCACATATATCAGAGTGCTATAGCACAGGGAAAATGCTTTTCTGTAGAACCCTTAAATACCTAACCCTTGGGGACAGAAACATAAACAAATTAAAACAGACAAGATCTATTGCCGCTCAATTGTGTTCGGGTTGCCAAGTAACTACACATTTCTTCCTGGTTAAGCATTTGGGCATTTCATCACTGCAGTATTCTTCAAACCAGAGTATAACTCCGCAGGTGTTCAAAAAAAAAAAAGATTCTGGAAATTTTTTCACCATTATTTGAGACATATTCCATTGGATTCATCTCTTCTCCCTTATCACATTCATACATATAATTTTTCAGCAAAAATTTTGACCCCACCCACCCCTTTTCAGTTCCCTCGTCCTCATGGCCCATACCCATATCCAAGACTTGGAAGCTCACTTCAATACCTTTCAATCTATTCTCATCGAGACCCAACAAGAAGTGAAACACCTCAGTGCCAATGTTGACACCATCAATACAACCATGCAGTCCTCAATGGATGAAATCAAACAAGAACTGACCACCCATCTTGAATCTATTTTTTCGTCACTCTGCACTGTCACATACCCACTACGGAAACCTATATTTTTCATCTTTTTCTTCGAGGGACAGAATCCCCGAATTTCTATGGGGCCTGGCACAGACCATCCCTTCCCTTATCCTCCTCCAAGCGACCACAACCTGGCCTTAGTGCAAGCACCTTTCGCAACTCGCGAGTTGGGATTCAAGGCTCTCGACTCCTCTTTCACCAAACTTCGATACCCGAGATGCGATATGGGAATGGCTCCCTCCTCACTAGCACCTGCTACATGGAACCGTAGGCTAGGCTAAACACTAGCACCACTCACAAACTTGCGACTTCGCTAGTTGAGGTGTTGAGCCCTCGTGCTCCTCCTTTGTGAATCCCCAAGACGCGACAGGTAAAATTTACGTGGACTCTGCTAAGAGAAGCATACACGCAACTTGTCTCCTCTGTCGTACTCTGCTTATGAGCTGTGTCACTGCCGCCCATCGCACGAGACCTCGGTTCTCGATGTTTTGCGACCTTAGTGATCAAGGGGAAACTTCTTCATCCTATGAAACCTACAACCACAATAAGTCAACAATGGGTTGACTCTTTCCTAGGTGACATGTGTCCACCACCTGTCACCCGCTCCCACCTTTCTCTGGGCACTTTTTGTTACGCCACCTGTCAACCACGCAGTCCCCACTTAACGAGTGTGCCACATGTTCACACAATCCCTCGATGCTCGGCACTTTTCGACTTCTGCAGTCGAAAGCAGATTCTTTCAACCTTCGAACCCCCAATACGCAATACCATGCGAAGGTTCTGATCCAACGGTTCTCCTGTGGCTTGGATCCAACGACCATGATCACGTCGTGATTTCATGAATCGTGAGTTCATGCAGTCCTACCCTTGACCACTCCAAGTCGCGAGTCAGCGAAATGCTACCTGACTGCCATGCGTCCTGTGCTGATGGATGGTTCCAAATACTTCGGGACTTTCAGGACGTTTTCGAGTCCACTCTCTTGCCTATGCAAAGGTTAAGATCGACGGTCAATAGAGCTCCGATAGATCCTTGGATCTACGGTCCTGGATCCCATCGCTACTTGTGAAGGCTGAAAGGGTCGAGGTGTTAATGCCTTTGCTCCTCCTCTAGATCCATCGGTCATGACAGATCTGGGGTATTTTCGAAAGGATTCTGACCGTTTGTATACCAAACGATGGGGTATTCTCTTTCGATAATCGGACTCGCTATCCTTTCTGAGCTTGAATCACGAAATTCAACGTCTCGAAGCTTTAAACTCCTATGACTCCAAGGTCTTAGAGAGCTACTTTTTCTTGCATAAGGTTTCTAGACCTGGATCGCATGAACCTTCATACTGTTCTTGAGTAATTGTCCCTGATCTTAGTCGAGTATCCGGGTAAAGGTTTGGTACGGTTCCAAGGTTTATGGGGTAATTCCCAGGGAAGAGTACTCTCGAGGAGCCTTCCTAGAATATTACGAGAATCAAGAAAACAAGACAATTCTCAGTGGAGAGAACTCATGCCCCAGACTTAATCATTTGTACAGAAACCAACTATGGCATGTAAGTATACACATGCATCCATTATTTTCAGTCTAAAACACCAGGCAATCATTCCACACAAAAATCATTATGGGCATATAAACATGAGCATGTATTCATGATATTCAATTCAAAATACAAGGCATAAAACACTTATCAGATCCACCAGGCGTGATGCAACTGCTAGGAGGGGTGCTTGTTTCCACCCAACCGTAGGCTCAATGACTCCAAACACATTTACCACTAGCCACCCTCGAGCTAAACCACGATGCTTTGAGATTCAGTCTCCTACTTCCAGCTCAACGAAAGTCAAGGACGAAGGTTACTCTCCTTCTCCTGATACAGAAAAATAATCCAGGACGAAGGTTACTCTCCTTCTCCTATGTTCATAACTCCCTGTGTTTCCAGAGTTTCTCCAGTTCTCTTCCACGATCCTTGACGCCCGCGCTCTCCCTCCACCCTTTACCACACTTCCTCTCTTGCCTTTTCTCTGCAAGATTGCATGTGGTGTGAATTTCCCCATCCGTGGTCAGGTCTGAGAGCTTTTACAGATGGGTGGTTCACCCCCATCCCCTCATTAACTCTTGAGGAGCCTCCCCACCTACCAATCTGACGGGAAATCCATTCCAGGGTCAGAGAGTTTCTTTGGTATTTGAGCAAGTAAAAACCAGTACGGTATTGGCTCGATGGAAGTTAACGCAACCATTCTAGGTCCCTTCCACCACCTCTCATTAGCCATTGTGGTCTCTTTTAGCACATCCCACTCCCAACAGTCATGCAACACATATTCATAACATAATTTACATTCATCGAACTTTTATACAAAGGTCTGTCAAATCAAACATTCACATCTTTGAGTTTGCCATAGTTCCTGGCCAATATAGTTATTTTTATAGACTAGGAGAAACAGGGTGTTACATGCACCAAGCTTCATATGCCTACAGATAACCCTTCCTCTGACTCACCCCTAAAGAATGAAGGTGAAAATTCCTCTCATTCCCATAACTTTCGGCACCATCACTTTCAACGTGACCTCCGCCTTCCGTGGGTGGATGTGACCAAATTTTATGGCTCAGACCCAACTGGTTGGGTAACCCAAATGGAACATTATTTTTCTTTATACGACATTACATATGACTTGGCCAAACTCCGATATGGTGTTCTCCATCTAGATCAAGAACGTTGGCAATGGTGGCAATGGAGAAAAACTTCCCGTCAAGGGTATATTGCTTGGACTCACTTTGTGGCAGAGACTTATGAACACTTTGAAACTGACACCAACCATTTGGGCCGTTTGACAAAGTTGAAACAATCAGGAACAATGGAAGACTTTATAGCTACCTTTGAGCGCCTGGCTTTTTAGATAGAGGGCATGTCTAATGCCTTTTTTCGAGAGTGTTTTATCAGTGGCCTCAAGAATGAATTCAGGCCCATGTCCTCATAGATCGGCCTCAAAGTTGGGTGGAGGCTACTAAAAGAGATAATAAAGAACAACATGTTGTATCTTCTCAAAATTGAAAACCCTCCCTTATCCCTCGCCCTAAACCAGTAAATACCACTACTCCCTCTGCTCCACTAAAGATCCAAAAATTGACCAGGGCTGAAATGGTTGAACGCCAACTCAAAGGCCTTTGTTATAATTGTGATGAAAAATATTTCCCAGGACACAAGTGTAAGGAACAAAAGCTTTTTATGGCCATCTCCAAGGATATTTTAGAAGAGTATGTTGAAACTCCCCTTGTGTCTGATTCACCTGACACCACTGACATAACCCCTCCCTCAGACCCTCCCGAAGTAGAACCGGTCATTTCCCTCAATGCTCTCACTAGATTCTCTGATCCCCAAACCCTCAAGATAATCGGTTACATCAAGCATCGGAAGGTCATCATTTTGGTTGAT
>SNQJ01S0033050.1:44466-57108 GCA_010110895.2 Picea sitchensis | reverse complement strand
CCAAACTGGAGTGAAATGAGCAGGAGATCACTCACACATGTGGAATGTGCCTTACTGGTGATTATTCCAAGGCAAGTGTTCATTATTGGTGATGATCCAGAGGTTAGCATGAAACAGTTGGTGATAAAACAAATGTTGACATGAAACACTTCACTCAACTAGTCTAACTGAACAGTAACTGAGAATTGACAGGAGGGTGTGTGGCACCCTTGTCTAAGGGAGAATATTTGATGTGGACATTTCCAAGGGTCGTAACTTTTGACTCGGTAATCTGTTTGGGATGAAATTTTTCATGGAGTTGTGTCTCAAAGATTTCATTATCATGTGCATATAATCCTTCATATCGAACCTCTTTTCGACACATTTCCAGGGGAAAATTCCTTCATATAAGGCCTCTAATTGGGGTTTTAGTGTTTTTTCGGTATTTTTTAAATTTGTAATTATCATTTATCTCTTATTTTATGAACTTAATAAAAAAAAAGAGTTGAAAAAAAGTGTCTCTCTAGTTAGCTTTTAGTTATTGGTCATTTTTAGATTCATGCGAGAATTTTCTAAAATTAGTTGTTTTCGAAATTTTCAATTAGTAGTTAAAGGGGTTGAACTTTCATTATAATAATTAGAATGGAGAACGAATAAAAGAGAGTTATTTTCCATTCTTGTGTGTTTGCATGGTTTTTAGATCTCATGAATGAATCAAATTGTATTGCCTACATCATTTGGTATCGAAGTAGGAATATGGATGAGAGAGGAAGAGGAAGAGTAGATCTTGCTTAGATGTGTAGATATATGAAAAACCTCCAAAGGAAAGTAGAAGATATTACAAACATGCTATATAGTTAGAGAATAATGCAAAGAGATGTGTCTGATGAAGAGACATACCAATAAAATGTAGATCAACATATAGAACGTGAATAAGAACAATTAGTGCACGTGACTTTTGAAGAAAGGATGCTTAGGGATCTAGAAGGGAGAAATGATGTGTCGGGAAATGAGAAATACTTCCACACTAAACTTAGGAGAAGAGAAGAATAATTTAATCAAGAACAAAAATGACAAAGAAATCACACAGTACATAGAGATTTTACCCTGGAAACTCAAACCGGTAAAACCAACATTCCTTGAGCATTCTTCTCTCTTGTTGTGGATAAAAGGTTACATGTATAACCTTGGTCCACACCTAAGACACAATTGAAATCATACCCTCTTGTATGTGCAAGAACAACCCTGTAGCCAATCTGAATTACATCTGCATGACCAAAAACCTACATCTAAATATTTATCTAAAGACTGGCTATCCTACGATTCATTGATTATCAGTATCATTAGCCTTTACAACCTTACAAAATGCCTCTTTATAGGATTTACAACATGAAAAATCCTAAACACTTGGTCCCCAAAAAGGGTTACATATCCATGCAGATCATTGCCTACAAATCTCGTAAATCTCAAGATTTTGTTACAGTTGACTCCAAGACGAGTTACCAGTCGAGCTTCATTCGGTCTTCAATCAATCGCCACATGCCTTCCTGTCAACCTCTTGTTGGTTGAACTCTTCAACTTGTTGTCGATTCCATTACCCCATCGAACCACCTCGACCTTTGAATTCGACTTTACTCAATCGACTAACCTCGACCTTCGACTTGTTGTCGATCTACCTCGACTTTCAACCGTCAGTCAATTCACCTCGACTAGAATTTTACTAAAAAGAATATAACAATCCAACATTCTCCCACTTGTTATCTTCTTTTTTGAAACCAGGATATTCCTAAAATTTTGTTCACAGACCTAGGGAAACAACGCCCATTTCCTCTTTGCACTAAGAGAACTTCACAACACTCATAGACTTGGTCAACGAGTCTGCTATGTTTTCCAACGTGTCTACTTTCTCCAGTAGAACCTTGTTACTTTCCACCATATCTCTTACGAAATGGTATTGTACATCAATGTGCTTAGTTTTCGAATGATAAGCAAGGTTCTTTTCCAGAAATATTGCACTTTGACTGTTGCAACTCACCTTCATAGCTCTCTGCTCAAACCCGATTCTTGAACACAACCTTTGTAGCCATACTACTTCTTTGCTTCCATGAGTGGCCACCATGTATTCAAATTATGTTGTTGAGAAGGATACCACTGCCTGTCACGTACTCGTCCAGCTTATTTCTCCACCAAACATCTTGAAGACATATCCATTGGTCGACCTCCATTGACCCAGATCTCCAGCCTAGTCGACTTCAAAAAAGCCATGTACATTTAATTTACCACTGTCACTTCAAGGTTTTCCTTGGTAGCATATAGCATAATATTTCATGCCACACAAATACCTAAATACTCTCTTGAAAATTTTCCAGTGCTCCTTTCCAGGTGTCGACATGTACCTTCTTAACACTCGCACTGCATGGCCAATGTCTGGTCGAGTGCAGAGCATCACATACATTATACTACCAACAACACTTTCATAGGGAACACATGCCATGTACTCTATTTATTCATGTGTCTTTGGACACTATTCAACAGTTAGCCTTTCTCGCACGGGAATTGGCACCTTCACTGGTTTGCAATCCTGCATGTTGAACTATTTCAGAACTGTTTCAATATACATAGTATGATTCAACCAAAGATTTATAGTGGCTCAATCTCTCTTAACCTTCATTCCCAGAATGGAATTTTTTTCACCGAGATCCTTCATGTCGAGGTTCAAGGATACCTTCTTCTTCACCTCCTTTATTGCATCCATGTTGTTTCCAATCAGTAGCATGTCATCGAAATGTAAAGCTACATATATGAAATGCCCACCTTCTTCATTGGAATATATGTAGTGATATGCTTTTCTTCATACAAATCCAAAACTAAGGATGTATGTGACAAAATTCTAGTACCACATCCTTGGCGATTGCTTTAGACCGTAAAGGGGTCTTTTCATTTTTCACACCAACTCTTTCTTTCTCTTTACTACAAATCCTTCAGGTTGTCTTCACATCCATCTTCTCTATTTCCAGATCGAATTGTTTAGCCAGAGACATTAGTACTCTAATGGAAGTTAATTTTTCAACATGAGAAAGAATATCACCGAAGTCAACTCCTTCGACTTGGGAATAACCTTTCACTACCATTCGATCTTTGAAATTATCAACTTGTCTTGCGAAATTCATCTGCTTCTTGAATACCCATTTTCTACCAACAAGATTTCTTCCACTAGGTAACTTGACTAAATCCCATGTCTCATTATTTTGAAAGGATTTCATATCTTCAACCATGGCATCCTTCCATATTTTACTCTTTTCCAAGTTGACTACCTCACTAACCAACTTGGGATCATCGTTGATGGAAGTTAATACAAATGTGAAACGGAAGTCAAGCAGACTATACCTTTCGACTAGTTTTCTTAGTCTTTCTGACCTCCTTACCACCATATTTTGTTATTCCACCTCTTCCTCAGATTCATTCGAATCATATGAATCATCTTCTTCATTCCTCAGTTCAACTGCACCGTCTCATGTTTATTCTAGGTCTGAACAATTTCATTAGGATCAATCTTACCTATGACTTCTCTGAAGACCACATATCAACTATACATGGCTCTCATTGATGTAGGATCCTAGAGCTTATATGCTTTCATTCCTTCTTTATATCCAATGAAAATACATTTCACTGCCTTCTTGTCCAACTTGCTCCTCTTTTCCTTGGGAACATGCACAAATGCATCACAACCAAATACTTTGAGATATGCAACCGAAGGATTCTTACCTAGCCATACCTCATGTGACATTGTTTCGACTAGAAATGATGAAGGAGACATATTCACAAGATATATTGCAGTGTCAAATGCCTCCACCCAGAATTCTTGTGCGAGCCTAACACCACTGGGCATGATCCTTCCCTTATTCATCAACATTTTGTTCATTCTCTCGAAAAATCCATTTTGTTGTGGGGTATATGATGTCGTATTTTGGCATGCTATTCCACACTTCTTATAGAACTGATCAAATTATTTTCCACGGAATTCACCACCATTGTAAGTTCTCAATACTTTAATCTTGTTATCTATCTAGTTTTCTACAAGAGATTTAAACTCTTTAAATTTCTCAAAAACCTTTGATTTCTTCGTTGGGAAATATATCCATGTCTTCCTGGAAAAATCATCTATGAAGGAGACATAACACAAGGATCCACCAAGTGAAGGAACTGTAAATGGGCCAAACACATCGCTATGAACCAGTTCTAGAATCTCGTTTTCCCTTGTCGCTCCATATGGGAACCTCACCTGACTTTGTTTTCCATATATGCAATATTCACAAAAGGCAACCTCTAAACCACATTCAGGAAAACCTTCGACAGTACCTGTGTTGTGCATAGCTCAAAGTCCTTTTTCTCCAATGTCTCCCATCCTCTCGTGTCATAGCTTGGTCGGGTCGATTTTATCATGTCTTATCGAGTCAGTTTGTATCAACTCAGACCGAGTTAAGTCGCGTTGAGTTGAAGTCAAGTCGACTTTAGGAGCAACGATGTTATTTCATCTAGTATAGTCAAAATTCCCTAACAACTTGTATAGGGTTCCAATTCAAACTCCTTTCATTAAGAGCATCACAACTCTGATCATATTGCACGAATCCTTCTGAAACAGAGTGTGTACTCCAACATCACTCATCTTACTGAAAAATATCATATTTCTTGCTAAACTAGGAACGTGTAGCAGACCTGGAAGGGTTATTTTACTCCCATCCTGCAATACCAATCGACTCTTCCTCATCTGACAATTTTGGTTGTTGAGTCATCCCCAAGAACACATCACCCCCATCATACCATTCATACTTGCAGAACCATTCTCGATGTGGTGTCATATGATAGGATGCTCCTCAGTCGATCAACCAAACACCTTGATCCCATTGTGTACTGGTCGACGCCAGGTACACATCACCTTCCTTATCTAGGGTCATATTTCTCTCAGTCGACTGATTCTCATTGGATCACATACTAACTTCCATCACCCTCCACTTACATTCCTTTTTGTAATGCCCAATTTTACCGAATTTCTAGCATATTCTTGTGGACTGAATGGGGTTTTAGATCTACCCTTCAACTTAGACTTTCTATTGAAGAATTTGTCTTTATCTCTTTCAACCAATCGACCTCTCACCACTAAATCATCTTTGGTCGATCCTTCCATGTTCTTTCTTCTCATTTCTTCTGACAGAAGATAAGAAAATGTGTCTTCTAGCACTAGTGTGGTTGTATTAATCCCTATATCCATAACTAAGCTATCCCAAGAGTCAGGAAAAGAAAATAATAGGTTTATACACTTCTCCTCTTCGATGATTTTAATATCCACAGATGATAAATGAATTAAAATGGTGGTAAACACATTTAAATACTCAGTCACTAAACCTCCATCACTCATTCTCAGAAGATACAATTTCTTTCTAAGAAACAACTTGTTTACCGGGGACTTCGACTGGTATAAGCTTCCCAACTTGTCCCATAGTTTCTTGGTTGAATATTCACCTGAGACATCCAATAGTACCGAATATGCAAGACAAAGTCAAATTGTACTTCTTTCTCTTCTTTCAAGTTTCTCCCATTATTCCGTTGACATGCCTTTTGGTTGGGTACCTAGACAGGTCGTTGTCCATTATTCTTGATCTATAAGAAGATTTTCCATTTTAAATTTCCAAAGCTCAAAATTCTGGCCATTGATTTTTTCTCTCTCTATTCTTGAATTGCTCGCCATTCTTTACCACAATCTTTAACACAATTTATGACTTACAACTCTTACTATACCTAGGGTTTAGTTCTCATATTCAAGATTGGTAAATCAGGAGCTGATACACACATCAAAGCACAACACAAATCTGATACCACTTGTTGAGAAATGAGAAACACTTCCACACTAAACTTATCAAAAGAGAAGAAGAATTTAATCAAGAACGAAAATGAAAAATCAATCACATAATACACAGAGATTTTACCCTGGAAACCTAAACCAGGAAAACCAGCATTCCTTGAGCATTCTTCTCTCTTGTTGTCTTATTCAATGTGAATAAAAGGTTACATGTCTAACCTTGGTCCACATATAAGAAACAATCGGCATCATACCCTCTTGCCTATGCAAGAACAACCCTGTAACCAATCTGGCTTACATCTGCATGACCAACAACCTACATCTAAAGATTTCTCTAAAGATTGGCTATCCTACAATTCATTGATTATCATTATCACTAGATTTTATGACCTTACAAGATGCCTCTTTATAGGCTTTACAACATGCAAAACCATAAATACTTGGCACCCAAAAATGGTGACAGATCCATGTAGATCATTGACTACAAATATTACAAATCTCGGGATTTTGTTACAGTTGACTCCAAGTAGGATTACTAGTCGAATACTGGTCGACCTTCATTTGGTATTCTATCGGTCCCCAGATGCTCGTCTATCAACCTCTTGTTGGTTGACCTCTTTGACTTGTTTTCGATGCCTTTAACCTGTCGAACCACCCTAGACCTTTGACTTCAAATTTACTCGATAGACTAACCTCAACCTTCGACTTATTGTCAATCTACCTCGACTTTCAACCGTCAGTTGATTCACCTTAACTAGACTTTCACTACAAAGAATATAACAATCCATAGATGATTTTAGGGGCTAAATTTTTCTCATGAGCTAATTTTCCATAGTTTTTCCAAAAACGAGATTTGCTATTTTAAAAATGATTCGCCCAAATTCTATAGGATAAAATTGTTTTACCTTAAAAATCGCCAAAAATTTATAAAAACTATATAAAATACTTAGAAATTTGAATATTTTTAAAAACATATCGCCAAACATTTATAGTTGACATATAAAAGGATTAGTAATATTCGCCAAGGTTTCTACATTTTAAAATAAATTTCCATCCTTAAAATCATCCTTGTAACAATCCAACATGATGGGATCATAATGGATGTTTTAGAATATGTAGGGAGTCTTAAACTAGAGGAGTTAATAGATTGGTTGAACGCCATGGAAATTTATTTTGAATGGAATCCTAGATAGAGGAAAAGAAGGTGAATTTTGCATGTACCAAGTTGTAGGGTCATGCCATGATCTAGTGGGATCATGTGTAGAAAGATAGAACAAAAAAAGGAAAAGACAAAATTAGTACCTGGAATAAGATGCAAAAACATTGTGAGAATTTTTTTTTCCTTTGGACTATGCCCAGACCCTTTTTCATAGATTTTAGAACTTGAAGAAAAAAATTTCTACCATGGAGGAACTCACAAACGAGTTATATCAGTTGTCCATTCATGTCGATCACCAGGAAACAGATGAGCAATAAGTTGCAAGGTATGTGAATTGTTTAAAATTTTGTATTCAAGATGAATTAAGAATGCATAGGGTTCACATCATGGAAGAGGCATACCAATTAGCCTTAAAGGTACAGGAAAAAAAAAACTGAAAATTTTCTCAAATGAATAGAGGATAAAGGAGGGGTACATCGTCTTCCTCATGGAGTGGCTTTAACTATGGCATAGGAGAATCATCCCAATGAGATGAGAAAGTAGAAGATATTGAACAAGGTAACCTGAATCAACTATGAGGAATATGATTTCAGATGGGTAAAGGTTACAATGGTGGAAGAGGAGGACATTATGTGTGTTTTACGTGTGGTGTGGACCTTATGTGTGTTTTACGTGTGGTGTGGAGGGTCATCAATCATTTGAATTCTCAAATTATAACATGAAAGACTCGAAGCAAGGACAACATCCTAGTTTAAACTTGGTCCAAGCTAAGAATGAAGAAGGAGTTGAATATGAAGTCTTGCCTAATATGGGGGAGAATATCATGATACAAAGGTCAATCATGATTCCCTAAAAAGAGCAAAGGAAGAGTAATGGCAATGAATATTCTTGGCTTCAGAAAAATATTTTTCGAACTGAATGCACTTCTGGAGGAAAGGTATGTCAAGTTATTGTTGATAGTGGCAGTTGTGAGAATATGGTTTCCAAAGAGATTGTAGATAAGTTGAAATTACGTTGTGAAACACATTCCCATCCTTACCGAATTGCATGATTCAAAAAAGTGAATGAAGTCACCATTAAAAAAACATGTTTGATCAAGTTTTCCATCGGCAAGACTTATAAAGATGAAGTATGGTGTGGTGTCATTATGATGGATGCATGTCATCTGTTATTGGGGAGGCTTTGGCAATATGACATAAAATTCATGCATGATGGAGAAAATAATACCTACACCTTTTGGAAGGATGGATCAAAACTTGTCTTATTTCCCCTTATGGATGAGGGGAAAGTTGAGAATATGTTGTCAGAAAGAGAGCTTGTTAAGGAAATGAAGGCAACAAGATTTTGTTATGCATTAATAGTGAAAAAAGGAGCAAGGGAAGAAATACCAATCCCTATTGAAGTGGCCAAGGTACTAGAAGAATATGTTGATGTTATCCCTAATGAACTCCCTAATGGTCTTCCAACAAAGAGGGATATTCAACATCACATTGATCGAATCCTAGGATAATATTTATCTAATCAGGAAGCCTATAGGATGAGTCCTACACAACATGCATAGCTCAACTGACAAGTGATATAACTTATAAAGAAAGTTTTGGTAAGAGAAATCATGAGTCCCTATGTTGTACCGACATTGTGGATTCCCAAAAAAGATAATGCGTGGAGGATGTGCACAGATAGCAGAGAAATCAATAAAATTACCATCAAATATTGATTTCCTATACCGTGCTTGGATGACATGCTGGATGTGTGAGTTAGCGCTAAATATTTTAGGAAAATTTATTTGCGAAGTGGATACCACCAGATCTGAATTCGCGAAGGAGATTATTGGAAAACTTCCTTCAATACCAGGGTTGGAATATATGAATGGATGGTGATGTCATTTGGGTTGTCCAATGCACCTAGTACTTTCATGTGGTTGATGAATATCATTCTTCGAACTTATATTGGTAAGTTTGTTTTCATTTATTTTTATGACATCCTAGTTTTTCAGTAACAACAAAGAAGATCACTTGCAACTTTTAAAAAATATATTGGATGTGTAATATACCAGATATAAAAAGTATGCATAATAGAAATAAAATGCTAGAAATAGCAGAATAACAACAATATAACCAAAATAATCACCACAATAGCATGGAAATGATATAAGAATAACAACAAAAATAACACTTTGATTTAGAAATCAATGTTCACGGGCCTCTTCGAGGGGGAAACCTCCAGTTGAGAAGATCTCTATTACAATAATATCCAAGCTAGGGTTCTCATACCCTTGACTCCTATTTATACTAAATATGTCTATCAAAAGAAGCATCTAGAGGAAGATCCTTCTAGAAGCAGAAGCTTCTATTAGGTCTTCTTACATCCGCCTTATTCTATTTTATTGAAAGGCCTTATTAATATTGACCTTTATTACATCCAAACATATTGTTCTACCTATGTGTGTGTTAGTACCCTAACATGTCCGATCCCTTAAAAACAACCTTGTCCTCAAGGCTTGAGATGTGGAAATTGTTGCAGAATGGTAGTTGGTTCCCAAGTGGCATCTGTTGGAGTTGTATCTTTCCACTGGACTATCACTTCCTTGATGGTTCTCTGACGTAGGCGACGCTCACTCTAGTCCAAAACTACTTGTGGTTTTAGCCAAATGGATCCTTCTTCAGCTCACTCTGGAAGGTTGGTTTGATTTTTGCACTTAGCTCCAATCACCTTCTTTAAGCATGAAACATGAAAAACAGGATGTAGCTTCGAATGACTGGGAAAAGCTAACTGATAGGCTACTTGTCCCACACGCTTGAGAATGGTATAGGGACCATAAAATTTGGGCACTAGCTTCTGATAATGCTCGGCCTTGAGGGAAGTTTTCTTGTAAGGTTGCAGTCGAAGAAACACCTGATCCCCTTCTGCAAATTGATGTTCAGAGCGACCTTGATTTGCTTGTTTCTTCATGCGATTCTGTGCCATGACCAAATTCTCTTTGAGGGTATGGATAATATCCTCTCAAACTGTAAGTGTTTGGTCAACCGCATGGACCTTCGAGGCACCCGGTAAGTATGAGAGAACTGAGGGTGGCTTCTGCCCATATACCACTTCAAAAGGAGTCATGCATGTAGTTGTATGGTATGAAGTGTTGTACCACCATTCAACTAGGGGTAACCATTGAGCCCACTGATTTTGCTTTTCTGAGGCAAAACATCTCAAATATGTTTCCAAACACTTGTTGACAACTTTCGTTTGCCCATCAATATGGGGATGATAAGCTGTGTTGAGATGCAATTGGGTGCCTTGTAGCTTGAAGAGTTCTTGCCAAAAATTGCTTGTGAAAGTTGGGTCGCGATAAGAAACAATAGAGTGCGGCATGCCATGAAGCTTGAATACTTGATCCATGAAAACTTGAGCCACCGTGGATGCTGTAAATGGGTTTTGGAGAGCACAAAAATGAGCATACTTGTAAAGGTGATCCACCACCACCATGATGACTGATTTATTTCCCAATTTGGGTAAGCTGGTAATAAAATCCATAGAAATATCCTTCCAAATAGCAGGTGGAATCGGAAGCAGTTGTAGTGTGCCCAAAGATTTTACTGTTTCTCCCTTGTTGCATTGACACACATCACATTCAACGACAAAATTACGAATGTCATGTTTCATACCATCCCAGAAAAAAGAACGTTTGACCCTGTCATAGGTTTTGGTGAACTCGGAGTGCCCCGCTGTGGGTGTAGTATGAAGCTCAGAAAGTACCGTGGATTTAATATTTGATTGTTTACTTAAATACAAATGACCTTTGTATCGAAGCTCATCATGGAGCCAAGAGTACCCTGGGGAAGCTGGAGCATTAGACTGCAATTGTTGGATCAAATGCAAACTTTTGGGATCTTGTAGCCATTCCTAGCGAACGACTTGGAACCAATTTGGTACAATGAAGGAAAGAGAAAAAAGGGATCCTTCATCTTCATATTTTTGGGAAAGTGCATCCACAACCACATTGTCTTTGCCTTTCTTGTAAATGATCTCATAATCATATCCAAAGAGCTTAGTCACCCATTTTTGTTGCTTCAGGGAGGAAATGTGTTGTTTCAGAAAATACTTGAGGCTTTAATGGTCTGTCTTAATTTGGAAACGTTGCCCCAATAGATAAGGGCGCCACAGACCAATGACATGCAGAATAGCCAACATTTCCTTGTCATAGATTGATTTTCCTATATTTATTTCAGATAGTTTCTTACTGGTAAAGGCCAAAGGTCGACCCTCTTGCATAAGGACAGCACCAATTCCTTTCCCTGATGCATCACATTCCAACACAAAGGTCTTTGTGAAATCAGGAAGGGCCAGAATTGGAGTGGTGCACATGGCCATCTTCAAGGTTTGAAAAGCTTGAGCAGCGGCTGGAGTCCAAGTGAAAGAGTTCTTTTTTTAGGAGAGAAGTGAGAGGTGTTGCAATCTTTCCATAATTCTTAACAAACTTCCGATAATACCCTGTTAAACCCATAAATCCATGCAAGATTTTGAGGGTCTTTGGGTGAGGCCAGTCTTTCATAGCTTCAATCTTTTTAGGATCCACCCTGACGCCATCCTTGCCAACCAGATGACCCAATTATTCTACTTCTGAGGCACCAAAAGAACATTTATAATGTTTGAGGAAAAGTTGGTGCTAAGAGAGTAGATGGAGAATTCTATCTACATGAGCCAGATGGTCTATCCAGGTTTTTCTATAGATGAAGATATCATCAAAGAAAACTAAGAAAAAATGACAGAGAAAAGGATGGAAGACATGATTCATGAAGATTTGGAAGGTGGAGGGGGAATTACACAAGCCAAAGGGCATGACCAAAAACTCATAGTGGCCGTCATGAGTTCTAAAGGAATTCTTAGGAATGTTTTCCTCTTTCATATGTATCTGGTGGTAGCCCGAACGAAGATCAAGTTTAGTAAAGAATTGGGCACCACTCAACTCATCCAGGAGGTCATCAATGACAGGAATGGGAAATTTGTCCTTAATGGTAAGTTTGTTGAGGGAACGGAAGTCAGGACACATTCGCCAAGCACCTTATTTATTTAGGACCATGACCATAGGAGAAGAGTAGGGGCTCATACTAGGGTGGATAACACCTACATTAAGGATTTCCTGGACTATTTTCTCAATTTCATTTTTTTGGGCAAAGGGGTGACGATACAGATAGATATTGGGAGGAAGGCTTTTGGGTACAAGGGGAATGGAATGATCATGAACACCATGGGAAGGAGGGAGTCCTTGAGGAGTGGAAAAGACCCCTTGATGTTTAGAAAGGATGTCTTGGAGGTCTTGAAAAACCGATGGTGTCTTTATTGCTTGTATGGCATGGAGTTGGGCAATAACACTAGAATGACCTTTTTTGAGCAACTTTTCCATACGATGGGAACTAATGATCTCAGGTGAACCAGCGGTGATGCCTTGGAATTTATATTGGTGACCCTCTTGGTCGAATTGCATGGTTAATTCGTTAAAATCCATGAGAATGGGCCCCAAAGTTCTTAGCCAGTTTGCACCCAACACAATGTCACAACCGCCCATGTCGATAGCAAACATATGATATTTCAGGTGGTAGTCACCAATTTGGAGACGCACATTTTCACAATGCCCTCCACATTTCATGGAACCACC